>PPHD01005014.1:12465-27269 GCA_002909625.1 Bambusicola thoracicus | reverse complement strand
GAAAGAAAGAAAGAAAGAAAGAAAGATAATTTCAAAGTCATATCTTTCTTAATATCTACTTAGTAATACTGTCAAAACAAATAGAATTTATAAAATTATTGTATAGTCCAGGGGAACAGCAGTGACCCTGTTGGGGTGCACAGTGTGCAGTTAAGCACTGAAGAACTTTTGCCCAAGGTGCGTGACATGGGTCTTTATCAGCATATCTGAGTGAAGAATTTCAGACTCTTTCTATCCTCACTTCCAGTTACTCATTCCCACTCCTGGAGTTTATTCTGAGCCTGTTTGGCTTTGCTTGGTTTACACTGCAGCAATAACATACTGAGATGTAATGTGGGAGAGAACAAATCAATAGAACAAACAAAAAGAGAAAAGGACTTATGACTCTACAACTTCAGACAATATTTTCTGTATACGTGATACACTAAGTGCTCTGCAATATGGAGTTCAAAACAAAAGAAAGATTACTTAGAAAGTCCTGGAAGACTGTACTGTAGGCTCCTTTTATTCTTTCTGCATGCAGATTGATC
This sequence comes from Bambusicola thoracicus, assembly GCA_002909625.1. Taxonomy (NCBI): domain Eukaryota; kingdom Metazoa; phylum Chordata; class Aves; order Galliformes; family Phasianidae; genus Bambusicola; species Bambusicola thoracicus. The sequence goes on along the minus strand of PPHD01005014.1, from coordinate 26,739 downwards.
TAGGCTAGAGACAAAGATGATGAAAGAAACACACTGTAATGAAATTTGAATGGAAGATCTGGTCATCTGAATGACCTGAGGTAGCTTTTTTTTTTTTTTTTTTTTTTTTTGGGGTTGTTGTTTATTTGTTTGCTTTTTGTACATACAAATTGTTTAGGTATTTCTTCTTATTTGTTTTTCTTTTTGTGTGTGGTTTTTGGAGGGTGGTGTTTTTTGTTTGTTTTTGTTTTTTTTGTTATTGCTTGTTTGTTTTATGGTGGACAGAACATAGATATCTTTCATTTGCTGCATCTGTTTTAATGATCAGCTCACATATGAGTGTGTGTCTGTCTGTGTCACAGTACTTTCTTAACTTCTAACTTCGTTACAGACTAGAAGAAAATAAATACATTCTACAAAAGCAGCATCTTTGCTTGAATGCGTGACCATCCCACTTCCTGATTTATTAGCTTAATTTGGTATGAGGCACCCTCTCTTAATGGTTAGTTTCTGCTATAAATATTTTGAATTTTAAATTATACATTGGCTATTTTGGCACTGCACTTCTAATGCTGAATATAATAGCTTGTTGCTCCTCTTCTCCGATGTAAAGAAAAAATGTTGTATCACATGGTCTTTACTCTGAATGCTAATTAACCAGAAGTCCTTGCATGGCTTTCAGTTAACAGAGAAAATTCACATCTTCTTGTGTGTACGTTTTGCAATATTTTGGCTGCATTTAAGCTCTTAATTATCAAAGCTGTCAACAAGAAGTATTTACAAGTCAATCAAAGAATGTATGTGGAAAAATCTAAAGTAACCTCATACTAAATTTGAGTCACATTAAGAGTGATAATGACTTCAATATTTCTTTTTAACTGAAGAAATCACTCTAATAATTTGACTTTTTTTATTATAGGGTCACCAATCCATTTCATACTTTGTTAGTGCTATAATATTTCAGAATTGTATTTCATGTATATTATCAAGATGCTAACAAAATATTTTCTGCTCTTTAGATGACAATTTCCACTTTCCAGTGCATGCATCTCAATTACTAATTGCTGTTGAGACCTTTACATGCTAAGCCAGAGACCTATCAGACTTCACCCTGGCTTCTATATTTATAAATAATGTTTGGCATATTTCTGACATCAGTTTCTCATTTGCAGTGTAAACTAATAATGTAAGATGGAATGGAAAGACACAGAGATAATCCCTGCTGACCCTTGGGGTCACCCTGTGCTTTGCTATAAAGATGAAAAGAAATGAGCTGCAACTCAGCCCTTTAAATTAACAGCAAAAGATATCAAATCCTTAAACCATTTAACAACTTAATTTGAATTGGTTTTGTTTTTCTTTTATTTCTTATGGGAGAAGGAAATGGGAAAGTCTGATTAGAGTGGGTTTCCAATTCTACTAGTCTTTGAACTAACATTTGGAAGCATGGACTCACTTAATATTTAAATCATTTTATTGTATATTTAGTGAGTTTATATATATTGCAATATGTCAGTAGAGCCATTCTGTGATAAGTGTCATTCATGCTACAGTTTAGCTCTAGATGGGACATTTTAGAACAGTTCAAATATTAAAGTTACTAATGACTTCATTCTTTTAGGTTTCACTGCTTTTCCTATGGCCTCTTAAAAGAAGTAATGAAACACCCAGTGATTCTACCACAGGAAATTGGTATTTTATTGAAAGATACTTTTCAGCCTTTTCATTTTTGACCCTTTTCACTGATTCTTGGCTATAATTTAAATACTTAGCTAAAAATTTAGTTGTTTTCATCTCTTATCAGATATTTTTATTATTGTTGCTCTCAGCCTCTACTATGCTGATGATAATTGAAATTGCTGTATATCTTCAATATTGGTATGCAGTAAAACATACTTTGGGATCCCATATAATCATTACCACACAGCATTAGATTATTATGTCACCAGTTTAGGATTGCTTTTGACTTCATTATAAAACCTGACAGGAAAATAAGATGGATTACATGGCTACCAGCTGAGCTAAAGTTTAAATTACTTTTATGCATCCTATGGAATAAAGCTTCCTGCCTTCACAAATAAAATAAAAATAAAAATTAAAACAAAACAAAACAAAAAAACAAACACACTGACATCTGATCTAACATAAGTGTGAATAGTAGTGATAAAAGTAGCTAATAGAAAATGTACTTTGCATCTAGCAGAAGAGGTTGCAGCAGTATGAGTTTCCAGCATGAAAAGAAGGGAGGTTTGAATATTGATCTTTTGAAGCTCCATTAGCTATATGTTGAGCATTGCTGACATCACAGATTGATGTCTCTTTAAACTGTGTCTCAGATTGGATCACTTGGGGAAACCAGCTATTGACTTTGGATGTTTGTGCCGTTCAGCCACTGGAGAATGCTGTCTTTCCATTTCTCTCTCCCTCTGTCTGTCTGTTTGTCTGTGTCTCTCTCGAATTCTTGTACAAATTAACACACACATGCCTGTCCTTTTGCATTAGGAAATATTACATTTATTTTTTTTCTGTAAATATATGTTGTCAAAGTTGCATTTATGATCCCTTACTATTTCTGTACATTACGGCATTCAGATCAAGATATTCACAGTGTAAAGTATTGAGATCACATTTAGGAAGGTCTAAAGGAATGAGCATCATCATGTCTGCTGAGACCTTCATTTCACCTTGTAAAGTGAGGCGACTGTAATAGCCTCCAGAGGAGGGTTGCAGGAATCAATAAAGACAAAGAAACCAAAGCCCTTCTCAGGTGCTGGTAGTAGTGATGTGTGTCTGTGTGCGTGCGTGCCTGTATGCACACAGATGAAGAGAGCTGGTTTCTGATGGAAAGGAATGCAAATGTTAAAGGCATTGATCAGCACTCATCTTCGTTCAACCTCATGCCCTCTGTTACATCAATACATTGGAAACATAATTTGTATCAGCAGTTGTTTCTTTAATTAAGATCTCTCCCAAATCTTTCTCATTGATTCATGCCATTAACTTATTGACCAAGTTGCTTATGCTGAGATGGTAGTTTCTGCTGAAAGAAGGTATCTCTCTCAGTTCACAATGCTGGTGTGCTACAAATGTCTTCTTGGTAACTAATGAGAAAATGGGAGCTCACTCAACTTTGGCAGTACTTTAACAGAAAGCCACAAACACACACACACATACACACACAAAAATGTTGCTTACCATCTCAGAACTTTGAACACGTGTGGAAAATAAGAAATTACATCTTTACAACATGCGCAATTTTAACGTTTACAAAATACTATAACCATAGGATATGTGTAATCTCCAATCTCTATGTGCTACTAGCCAGTAACCAGGAACTAAATGACTGAGCTTGAACTGAAATGTCAGCAATTCTTAGGGATTAAAATTAGGGAATTAAGAATAATTTATGACTCATTCCATCAAATATTTGGTAAAAAGATGACAATCAAGGCAGAGCAGAATTAAAATTAGGTAAAATTTTAAAAAAGAATATTCCACAAGTATTTCATTGTAATTGTGCATATTTCATCATTTCATCTGCTCCATTTATGTTAGCTTGTCATAAATACTCTAGCAAACATATTTAGTGGTCAGTATGTTCATAAATACAAAATTTCATATGGATATACAGAGTGTAAAATTGAGCATTTGTAGTAGAAACTTGACTCAGGTGAAATAAAAATCAGACTACATAATGTTATCCAGTCAAAACCCTCAACTTTGCACAAATTTCAAATAAACAGCTTATGCAAGAATCACAGATAAGGATTTCTTCAATGAAATTATTTAAATATCAGACTCTGTCTCATATGGACTCTGTAATGGCTTCTAGAACTTCAGAAAAGTAGAAAGATTTATGTAAATGCTTCCCTGGGATATTCAACAACTCAAGAGAAGAAAGAAGGAATACAGCAATTGGTACTTCTAGTGTTAATTACCAGATGTAGCATTCCAGAGACAGATAAGGCTCACAATGGCACTCATTAAAGAGATATGTCTGATATGTGTTAACCTCACTAAAATACTTTAAAATCATATTTAAAGTGACCAGCCAAAAATGGCTGACTTGAGCTTTGTGCTGGGTGAAAGAAGCACGAAGTAGTACAATAGTGGCAGGATCCCTGGAAGAGAAGTGTAGAAATTTGGGAGATACAATCACTACAACAGAGAGTAAAGATAGTATTGACAAGGGGCATTACCAGGAGTAGATGCTTATCCTCACAAAGTAATGTATTAATATTAATCCAATTAGTCAAACAATTTATTGTGCCTTTTAAGAAATTAGTATTTGAGCTGAATTTACCCTCTGTGGCAGAACTTGAATTGAGACTCTAGATGTTGCTTTCAGAAGTATAGCACCTCCTTGAAGACAGAGGTGAATAACACACTCTAAATTTACTCAAGGCAGAATTCATCGCTGACTGCCCTGATGGTCTCTTTTAAACCTGCTTTGTCAAGACGAGTTGTAGCACGCCAAAGACCATTTTATCAATATCAATGATGATCATAATAGAGTTTTCCAGAAATACAATATGGAATGGATGCTGTTTTGCAGTAAAATCTTCTATTTTTTATTTACCAAACTCAAAATTCTTTGTATTTTGCATGACTCAGACAAGTTAGTCTGTTCTACCATATAATTTTCAGAAGTAGTTTTATGACTTTCCCAGAAATGAAATTAATCTCAAACAGATTATACAAAGTGCTGTACATTCCCTCCAAAGGGTCAAGGCGCATGTAAAAAGAGTGGTGAAATGACTCAACTATGTGCAAGGAAAAGTGTGACCAAGTGAAAAAATCAGGCATGTAAGCTAAAATTAACCTTGTGTGGCCTTGAATTACAGAACTTGCATTTGTAAAGGATAGAGCTTTCACAAAAAATGTGCTCTCCCTTGAGAGCTACTACAGCAACTAGATCAAATCACATGAATATTCATGTAGCTATATATTTTAAAAGGGGAAAAATATGCCTTCTGTTTTACAGAACTCTGATTTCCATTTAAAATGTGTATTTACTTGGATATCGCTATCCAGCCCATGACAGATCTACAACTATCTCTCTCCAAAAGCAGTGATACCCCAAACTGGTTTTGAATGTTTGATTTAAGTTACGTTGATTGTATCCTTTGCAGCTTCCATGTGAGGGAAAAGCATGAGCCTCTTATTGTCCTTCTAACCCTATTTCAACCAGCTGCATTTTCATGGCTGTGAGCTAACAAGTAATGTGCTGAGTAGTGAGTTGGAGAAGCCACAGATCCCATAATGGGTGGCATCTGTCTTCTTTTTGGCCACGTCAGAGAACAATGCATGACAGCACAACGAGGATTCAGACAGGATACAATTTCAAAAATGTTTGTGGATCATTAAATCCACAGCACTTGACATATCTGATGTGAGAGTAGCATAAATAAACCTAATTTGTGGTGCACTTTTCTGTAACAGAAAAAAAAAAAATACACTTTTGGATGAACATTCCTCAGGAGCACTAACCCTAATGAATAAGTGGCCAGGGATGCACTGCAAATGATGTGCCCTCTGAAGTAAGTTTAACCAAAATTGTTTTCAGGTCTGCAGAACTTGAGTTCAGATGTTATCAGTGGGAAATCTGTAGGTTTGGCCATTTGCTTGGAGATTATTTCATTCTCTTCAAACAAACAAACAAACAAAAAAAAACCAATGAAGTAGTTTGGGGCAGTAGGATAAGAAAGTCACATGAATGTTGTGGCTAAAATGAGCAAGAGTTAATTCCATGGTAGGTGAAATGAGGCTTTGAGATGCCCCGGACAGAGCTTTAAGGTGAACTGTGAGGAAAATGTACTGCAGATTTCAATTGACACTGCATTTTTCTATTATTTTAGTGAGTCTTAGGACAAGATTTGGTCAAATGATGCTAATTCACATAATCAAAGTTATTTCCAGAATGGGTGAAATCCTGGCAAAGTACCCAACAAAATTAATTCAGTGAATTGGTGGACTCTTCTCTACACTGTGAATTAAGTATGGAACACAATTTTTATTAGATTGCTTTCTAATCCATTTAGTCAATTTGGTTTTTGAACTGCACATAGAAAAGAAAGTATGTTCTGTTGCAAATTTCAGATAAAATGAGAAAATACCCAGATACTCACATCACATAGAAAAATAAAGGACTGTAAATCCCTCAAGTCAACAGATGGGGAGTTTACTATTTGTCTAATTTTAAGATTTTGGACATACGAGGAAATTTTATATTATTTGCATTAGTGTGTGATCATCAGCCATACCAAATAAGGAATTATAAGATTTAAGGTAAACAACTAGTCTTCACTGCAAGGGCTTCACTGTCAGTATATCTGTGGGCAATTCTTTCTTGTTGCCCCTTTCACAGAAGAGAATTTTTGTCTCTGTTACATGTACAGAGTCCTAGTTATGAAATACACACCATTATTTGTCTTTCTTCAGTCTCTCAAGACTACTACCAGTAGTAGTAAAAAGCTCTGACATGTATTAATTTATACTATTTATTGTTTTTTCTTTTCTGCGCATTACAGAACAGAGGATAAATTAGTTAATATTCACTTGATAAGTGATTCATTTGAATTTCACACTGATTGCACTACAGTTTTTTTTTTCACATATTTTCAAATGCTCTGAAATCTGTTTTTTGCACATTTGCTGAACAAATTTGAGGAAATGCCATGCACTGCCACTTCCAGCTGAAGTCCCAGGCATGGTTCAGAAAGGAAGGAATCCTGTGTTTCCATCCTGAAATAGTCTGAACAGCTGGTCCAGGGACTGCACTCAAATCTAAGAAGTCCAAAGTGAAATTAGTTGAGTGACTATGACCATGATATGCAGAGAGGATATCACTGTTACAGAAGTATTCTATTGCACTGAAAGACATGAGAAGTTTCTCACTTCTCTTAAGAGAAATTATTTCTATTAAAAAATCAATTTCTACTCTCTATAAGTAATTATTACTTACTTATTCATGATAAAGTGAAACTCAGAAAGATTGACTTACTGGCTTTATGGTTAGGGCATTCCTATTTTTCAGATGTATCAGACGGTGCTGCAAGTCCAAGTAGCTCTGTGACCTGTAACTAATTCCAGCTGACTCCGTGATGACAGGAAACAAACAGACAAACAAAAAACTGTTCACTCTTAGAGAAATGAAAATGATTTAAACATTCTGAATTTTAGTTTACAAGTTTCTTTTTATACAATGGCTGCTCCAAAAGTAATGCTTCCTATTTTTCCTATGCTGGCAACACAGTCAGAGGAGAATATTGGTGGTATGGTAGTAGAGGTTGAATCTTCTCACCAGTATTCCATTATATTTTGTTGCCATGTGACAGATGACATGGAAATGTGAATGAAGTAATGTTGCTAATGAATTCCTCCATGCAGAAAAAATGGCACTGAAATTCACTGACATTTGCTGAACACTGATGGAGAGCAAACAGGACTTGAGAACAGTGAGGGATAAGTGGTATGTTTCATCATCGGCAACAGGACCAGTAGTTCTCCGCTGGTGCAGATATTTATGAGCATGGCATGCAGGCTCTTGTTCATCACTGGTAAAAATACATAACTAATGGTGGATGATGTTGAAAAATAGTGTTTGTAGCTGAGAATTTGCTCTATCCAACAGTGTTACTATGCTTTTTGTATCTGTTGTAGTTTCCATAAAAATAAATAGGAGGTATTACTTTCAGAGCAACCTACATATTTTTTTGATACCTTGAGCTGGGCTTGATCTTGCTCTGAAGAATGGTTGTGGATATTTCCTGTGACTGCTTCTAAAAAAGACTATGTGAGTACTTTTTTAATATGTGATATTTCATTTATACTGTTTTTCAGACTACACATACTATGAAAACATCAGGTAGGAGCATATTAGACTTGTGTAGTTTGGATGAACAATTGGATAGCATTAAACATAATTATGTATTTTTGTATTTAATGAAAAATAAGTGCATTTTTTAATTAAAGACAGTATCATATACTTCATGTGTGCTTTACTCTATTGTATTAGTATATGAATATCTTGTACACATATTTCTTTGTTTTGCATATGTTTTAGTCAGGGTGATAGATTATGAAGTCAAAGCTACTTATGGTACCCAAATTTGTCTAATCCTGGTTGAAAGTTGGTGTGTGGGGTAATAAAAAGGCAGCATTTTAAAATTTATTAATATATTTTGTTTCCTCTATGTAATTAGTGTTTGGGATATTTAATTGGTCTTTAAATTAAAATATAGTAATGTGTGGTGCTTTGAGGTCTTTAGAATATTAGATTCTGCCATGATGCTTCTTTTACTTCAGATTTTAAAAGTCTCTTCATTATATTTGAGACATCTGGGGCAATTATGCATTGTTTATTGCATTCATTCCAAAAGTAAAAAAAAATGTTGCAAATATTGGACAACTTTTCCTTTTATTCATGAAGGTACTTAGGTAACTGATCAAATTTTACTTTCAGTATGGAATTAAGCCAGAAGAATCCTAGATTTTTTATTTAACAACTTAAAAAGGAAGGCTAAAATAGGTTTCTCCTTCAGACCTTTTGCAAATTTTTGTTTATTCTTGTTAAAATCCAAGCCTTTGACTTCTTGCTCTTTTAATCCAGTTGAGGTAATGACAAACAAGAAAGTCAGTTTCTGAGTGGAAAAAAAAGAAAAAAATAACAATTATGAGAATTAAATAACTTTGAAATTTAAATCTAGTTTGTCAGAAAAATGGGGCTTTGAAACATGATAGTAACCACTCTAGCAGGATTTGGAAATTTGTAGTTATGGAACTTGCCATACCTCTCAGGAAGTTATAATCTACATCAGCAACAGATAAATGAAAGTCTTTAGAGGCCTTTGCTATGGTAGGATGCTTCAGTTTTCAAGCAAACTGTGGGAGAAGTCTATGGATTGCATACTTAGGAATATATTTAGCATCTATCAGGACTGCATGAGAGTTTCAGAAAAGAGAAGAATTCAGTCATATTACCGAAAAAAAAAAAAAAAAAAAAAAAATTTAGATCCTTTTAGATCCTTTAGATCCTCCGCTGACAGCATCGCTTGACTGAAGTATACAGTAAAATAAGTCAAAAATTTGGAAAAAAAAAAACCAAGATATTTTTAATCTCAATAAATATGCTGAGTAAATACTACTCTAGAAAAGGTTTTGAGTGATTGGATCTAAGCTTCTCCTCAACTTGTCTTGCAATGTCAGATCATCTGTAAATGACTTGACCTGTAAAGAAAACAAAGCATAACAAAATAAAAATGAAAATAAATACCAAAAAAAAAACAATTACATACACAATATATATTTATATTAGTTGTCACTGAAATACAGAATTGTAAGTTTAAAGTGTCCTTCCAGAACAGCCCTTATCTGCTCAAGGGAACTGCATCTAGAATATTCAACATTATGGCAGCTAAAAATGCTTTTATCCTACCTATTTGTCATTGGCTAAATAATATTTAAAAGGAACACAGTATCTGGAAATGTTGGCCACATACATACAGATCATGGCCATTGCACAGGAAGGTTAGGTCATATCAGCATAGATAGCTTCCTGGAAAAGGAAAAAAATACATAAGCATTGAGAGAATAAATAGTATTGCATGAATCAATACAGACAGTGGGAGCAGCCTAAACAGATAAATTTCCTTGCTGTTTTGACTTTTTGGTGTGAAGAATACTTGGTGGAAGACAGGAAGCAAATGAAAGATCTATTTTTGTCATAGCTTCAAAGACCAAAAACTCTTTACATGTCTCCTCAATAAATCCATAACTATATAAAAGAATATGTCATAAAATTTATAGAATCATTGTAACTTGAGAACCCTTGCAGAAATGACCTTAAATTGGAACCACAGATTCTACTGAGGAAGCCCACTGATTTTCAAAGCAGACATAAATACATGTTTCAGAGTTATGGGTGCTCCAATATTTTTAATTTAAAACAGAGAAGTTACATCCCAGCTCAGCAGTTCTTTTATGTGCCTAGCTACCACTATAGTGAATAAAGCAATTCCTGAAGATAGCTACAGAGCTGAACTTCAATACATCTTTGTTTGTTTGTGATGATTTTTTGGTTTGTGTCTTAAACTAACAAAAAAATCTCAACTGGGCATGCACTTACGCAGGTGCTCGTTTTTGCTTATTATAAATACATCTTTGCAGAATTCAAGATTTGAATGCAATATTTACTTTTATTTTTGTATAAAACTTTTCACTTTAACTGTGCAGTTGATCTTGTCTTGTGTGAGTTTTCATACCTTTTTTGAAAGTGAATCCTCTAGTATATTTCCTTATATTTTCCTTTGTGTATTTCCAATATAATAGTTTATATGCTACAATACCTTATTTTCTTTGATATAAAAGGTTTAAAAGTATATTGTATTTATTTTTTTGCCATGAACAAAAATTTATTTTAATCAGTGAGATTTCTACCTACTATCTTTATGGATGGATTTGGTTTTGGCCTTCATGACTGCTTTGTTCTCACTGCTTGTCTGACTGTAAGAACATAGGTGGTAAATGGTCTACATTAGGGATTCTCTAGGTAGGCGTGGGCACATTCTAACAGATTTATTTACAGTACTATTGCAGATGCCTTTTAAAAGAGAAAAAAATCTCACTAAATAGTAAAGGAATGCCTGGTCTTGGTCTTATTTGCGGATTCTTTTTTTTTATTTTATTATTTTTTTTAATGTGTGTGGTAGTTTTGATGGATCCTCTTACTCAAAATCCATCAGCCCATCTGATACCACTGAAACCTGTGAAGTGTTAACTCTTAACCTCATCCTTTTGGAAAATGACTTAAAATGGGTAAAAGGATGTGTGTTATGTGGAGAACGGGGATATATATTAAAAAATAAATAATAGTGTGATAGGGATAAGGGACGGGGGGGCTGATGGCTTAAATCTCTGTGGGCCTTGGAATCGAGCCTGTTTCAGTCAGATTGTGGCCCTGCTAACAAATCCAATAGCAGCTAATCTGATCATCTGCTCTCTAGTTTTCATGCTGTGTTTTCTTCAGAGTTCCTTCTCCTAGTTCCAGTCTGTGACAGTGTGATAAGACACAAGAAATTTAGTCATCATTGCTGCTGTAAAGGAGCTCAGAGAAGGGATTATGATATTCCATAACCCTTACATTAGACACGGACGGGGCAGCCACTGCTATGATTACAGGCCTGAATACTACTGTTATTTTTCCCACCTCCCTCCCGCTATTCACTTATTTATTTATTTGTTTGTTTGTTTTGCTTTTCTTTTTTTCACTGAAAGCTTAAAAAGATTAGCTGAGAAATAGTCACCATCATAATCATCATCCTCAATCTTGTTGTGCAGAACTCAGAAGTTGTGCAGCTCAGAAGGTTGTTACCCTTCTACCCAACATGACCAAGATAACTCTCAAGCAAGTTATCAAAAACATTCATCCGCTATTCAGTCATTATTAGGAAATTCAAACACTGTAAGCTGAACAAATCAACATGGAATGCAGAGACGATGCCACAAGGAGTACTGATTTGGGAAAAACATATTTACTGCTTAGGCAAGTCAGAGATTATGCTGCCTTTCCTGATTTTTCACATAGCAAAAAAATTACAAGGAATATATTATTTGCATTAGTTCTTGCTTCTGGGTATCAAAGAGGTTTGCAGTATTATTGCTGAACCAGTTATACTTGTGTTAATTGACATTCCATCACCAAGTCTTCTTACTCCACGACACTGATCCTTAAAAGATGGATCTCCCCGAAAACAAAGTAGAAATTAATTTAACATCAAAGCCATGCAGTAATTTAGAAAATAGGTGACGATGGAATTCAGATTTCTCTCTTTCACAGAAGTAGAAAAATGGTCTGGAAATACTCTGTTGTTTTTAATTTTGTTTTATTTGTTTGTTTGTTTTTTAAAGCTAGAAGTGACAGATAATTTATATTGGCTTAAGCTGTTGCTTAAAGACTATTTCCTGTATTTCAAACAGAATACTTTCACTGACATTGTTATTTGCTTTGCAGCATTATTATAAGGAAAGATGGTGTATGGAAATGTAACCCATATGACTCAACGAGGAGAAAGGCCAGACATTCAGCTTGGATGTTCTGTCTCTCTGGACACACGTGGTGTGCAGCACTACACATGCCTGTGAGGAGGGCCAGGCAGATCCAGAAATAGAGGCATGTATGTTACTGGATAGATTCAATAGCTGCTTCTGAAGACATATCTGAAGATTTCTGTGTGGATGAAGTGAACATACCCAGTCACCACCAGACTTTGAGTGAGGAGGAAAAGTTTTCATTACAGGAGTGAAAGTTCTATAGACTTCTGTCTGGCTCCTCATGGGACCACAAGAAGTGCTTGTTGTGAGCACTGGACACCTAGTTCTTACCACAGGATTCAGATCACATTCAAGGCTTTTGCCTGCAAGTGGAGGCCAGCTGGACAAAGCTGTAAACTCTGCTCACAATGGAGGCTGCTGGCCAGATGGATGAGGAGGGACCTTTGGATAATTCAGAAAGGATTTCCACTCCATTCAAATACTAAAGGAGTGTATGGGAACTGTTGAATCATAGCCTGAACCTCTGATTGACCACCTGAGGCAAGCACTGAGTCAGCCATGGGAGCACAGGTGAAGGCAATTCACCCATGTGACCGGAGGGCGTGGAGCCAGGCTCCACATCTCCTAGACCCCATTTAAGGGCTGACTGCCACTGAGGAAGGGTCTTTCTCTGGAGATCACTCCTTGTGGAGTTCCTTGTGAGCCTACAACACCAGTGAGTATTTTCATTTATCTGTGATTATCTTTTCCAATGTGATACTCTTACTAAGCCTAACTTCTGTATATACCTATTGATCATCCAATACTTTACAGCATCTGTATTTTTATTGACTTTACATGATCTACCTTACTTGCAGCTGGAGACTTCAACTCTGATATGAGATCAGAGGAGAATGTATTTATGTGTAATGCACTTAAAATACAGCAACGTAAATATTATGTTAATACCTTGTATTGGAATATATGTTAATACTTTATATTTGAATATATGTAATTGCAATGAAAGGAGGAACTTTGAGGGACCTATTACTCTCAGTAATTCCTACCAACAGGTTATGTTTAAAATTTAATTAAGCTATTCTAAATATGTATTGCTGTATTTGATGCTATTTATAATAGCTTCTATGTGAATTAATTTTCTTTCTAATTTGAAGACTTATGGGGTAGTATTTCCTTGAAAGTTGCTTGGATATAATTTATTTTGATTCATCAAAGTTTTGCATACCTTTACTGTAAGGTTTAATTCAGAAGTGCTTTCTGGAAATAGCTAATACCTTTAAGAAAAATAATTCTGTGTATCTTTTCACAGAGTTTTTTGCTGAGACGCTGGCTACACAAAGGTAATTCCAAGGTATATGTAGGTTTGCATTAGTACTCACTAGTTAACAAATCCAGGTGGATTAATTTGCATTTTCTTTTCACAGAGAATATAGGAAAGATTAAATAATATCACGGGATAAAAATGTCCAAGTAAAAATAAACTGTGATAAAGACTATGCAAAGTCTTCTGAAAAACAAAGCAATAAAACAAAAAAAGCCTACTACCGCTGCCAGAACCAACAAAAACGGGGTGGGGGGGAACACACACAAAACTGATAGACAGCTAAACTGATGACAAGATTCCCTGTTAATTCAGGATACTTTGTATTAGGGGATTCAATGTACTTTGGGGGCAGAGATGATGAAACAAATGATATTTAAACACTTTGGTTGTGTGCAATCATAGAATCACTCGGGTTGGAAAAGGCCTTCAAGATCATCAATCATGACCTACTCATACTACCCAAACTAACAACCCTCTGCTAAATCGCGTCCCTGAGCACCACATCCAAATGGTTTTAAACACAGCCAGGGATGGCGACTCCTCCACTTCCCTCAGGAGCCCATTCCAGTGCTTAACAACCCTTCTTGTAAAGAAGTGTTTCCTGATATCCAACCTAAACTTACCCTGGTGCATCTTATGGCCATTTCCCCTCGTCCTTTCACCAGTGAGGAGACACCAAGCTGGCTCTTGCTATGAGCACCTTTCAGATATTGGAAGANTTCCTGATATCCAACCTAAACTTACCCTGGTGCATCTTATGGCCATTTCCCCTCGTCCTTTCACCAGTGAGGAGACACCAAGCTGGCTCTTGCTATGAGCACCTTTCAGATATTGGAAGAGAGCAATAAGATTTCCCCTCAGCCTCCTCTTCCCCAATCTAAACAGACCCAGTTCCTTCAGTCTCTCCTCATAGGACATAT
>PPHD01005013.1:5254-27270 GCA_002909625.1 Bambusicola thoracicus | reverse complement strand
AAATTTGAGAAAGCAATTGCTGATAAACGTAAATAAGTAAATGATGTACAGAGGGAATACTGGTTTTGAAATTGATCTCTCGCTTGTGGTCAGGTTGCTGTGACCACGCAAGCCCGCAAGTCACTCTATTTGTTAGGGCAGTTACCACAACTCTTAACAGTTTGTCAGAATCTGAGTTTAGGGTGACACTGCTCATAGTCAAGGTCATACACAGTTACTGTTCTCATCTGGCAAGGCATCTTGTTCCCAACTTCTGGTTTTTTTTTACCAAGATAGGTTATAGGAAGTGAGATAAGCCTGGTTGCAGGAGAGAGACGGATAAAGAAGAGTCTTCTGGATTGTGTATCCTGTGTAACCTGCATTAGAGATGCAGTGAGCAATCACACCCAGTGGGTGTTTTTTTCTTGAAATCAGAAGTTGAAAACTCTTCAGGCTGTGTTTGGATGTAACAGTTTTTCTTCAATTTAGTATAAGCTTCATCGTCTGCTTTAGATGTTGGGAGTGATGAGCCCTATTTGACTTGTGTTGCTGACTACGCTAATTAAAATATCCAATGTGATACTGATATCTTAACTGAAAATAAATCCAGCAAACAGACTTGTAGCTGTGGTTTTAAGAGCCAGGATGTGCGTATGCCCAGAAAGTATTGAGTAGTTGTCTTAGCAGGATAACAGAATTCTCTGTTTGAAGTAGTGGATCTTGTTTTGTTTTATATAACTATATATAAACTGACATAGTGTTCAGTCAACTTCGCTTTCCTTTTGGGTGCATGATTTTGAATAGGATTTTTTTTTCTCTCTCTCAGATGCAGTAGTTTTTTTATGTACTGTTCTGTCTCTGGATTGGTATCACAGATAGCCTATATTGCAGAAATATCTACTGGCCATTAAAGTGTCTCTTCCTTCGACTCCTTCCCTTTTCCCTCGTTTCATCTCTCTCTTCTCTCTTTCTTACATACACTTCTGAAATCCATCCCACCAACATTTAGGCAGCTACTTAGTTAATGTCTTTCTAACCTCTTGTGCCAAAATTTCTAATGTTATCTGTTGGAACTTGATGTAATCTGGAGCTCTGCCTGAGTACTTCACTATTTCTAACAGTATTTTTGTTAGACTAGGTTGTGGCAGAAGGCAGTCGTCAGTCAGTGTGCAAATAACGTCAAATGGTCAAAAACCATAATTTTTAAGAAGGTGTTTTGAAAAGTGGTGTATTTTAAGTGTGGTTTATATTTTGTTTGTGTAGAAATCTTGGCAGGTGATTTACACATTGTGTTAAATGAGCAAGTGGAACACAGGGCCTGTAACGAAGAAAGGTCTTTCCACAGCATCTATTTTATAAGGTCACAGTCCAGCTGGCATCTGACTAGTCTCAGTATTTGCCATGATGAGCAATGGGAATGAAAGTTGCAGATTCAAAGGAAGCCTTAGGTATTGGAAATTTGCATGTTTCATAGTATGTTTACCAGCTGGATCATTTTTCTTCTGAGGTTATGGCTATATTAAGAGTTTAAAATATAGGCTTTGATGAAAGTTTCCATTTGTGTTGTAATGTAATTTAAGCATTCAGGCAGTATTTCAGTTTTCTTGATCAAAAAAGGTGATCATGTTGTATTTTAAAATGCTGAAATATCACCTGTCATAATGTGTAACTTTCTTGTCCCCCATGTAAATAATTGTGGCTCTGTTATCCAGGGATAGCTGTATTCCACATGACACATTGGTTTGTTGTCTCTGGGTTTCTTATTTTCATTTCACAGTTTTACTGCGTGTAATGAATTTTCTAAACAGGAGTGGGTAGCAGAAGCTGCACAGAATCTGCATATATTGTGGGCACAGTGTTGCATGTGCACACACGCAGCCAAGCTGACATCCCAGTCTGGGTAGCACATACTGCTACAAACCTGGGCTGGGCGTGCTTCTCCGTGGCTCGCTCCTGTCAGTAGCCGAGTGCTGCGCTGCTCTGGCCAGGGCTGTTATCCCTCGCAGTGGGTATCCCTGAGTGTGGGTTATCCTAGACTGTGCTGACAGCAGGAAGCCCACCATGCCTGTTGGGGCTTCTGTTCAGGGCGCTGCAGGGGCTTGGCGCGATCCCCCGCTGGGGACCTCAGCCGGCACTTTGATTGTGGTTTTGCCCTTTTTTGATTCTTGCTGTGAGACAGCGGAGTGCCTGGAGATTTGTTTTGAGTTGTCTGAACTCAGTGGATATAGTTAGTAAAAAGCTGACCAAGGTCACCGTTCTGTAAGTGAGCTTATTTACCATTGCAGACAGGGAAACCTTTTATCGCATGTGACCTGCCTGCTTGGAATGAAAGCGTATTGGGTCAGTTTGTGAGAGCTTAGTGTCAAACGTTACAAAAGCAGCACAGATCAGCCTGCCTGTGTGTTTCTCTGTACACATTTTTCAGTTTAACTTCTGCAGGTCTTGTACAGTTTAGATGGTCTCTTAAATCTGTTTCTTAACTGAGACTGTACCTTTTAATAAAAAAAGGATAAAAGGGAGCTGAAATTAGAAAAAAAAGTATTTAAAGTAAATTAGATATCAGAGCAATATGTACACAGATGCTTTAGAAAAAAATAACGTTGTACATACTTGCACAAATGTTTGAAGACATGCACTGAGAAAAATTGAAATTGTTTTATTGCTAATATTGTTTCTTTCCCCTAACAGAACATAACTTTGTAACTGGGATGAGATACAGTGTTGGGGTCTGTGAGCTTTGAGCGTCAATGGATAAAGTTTTCACAGACTCACAGAATCACGGAATCATTGCGTTGGTTGCATCAAGAGAAGTGTGACCAGCAGGTCGAGGGACGTGATTCTGCTCCTCTACTCTGCTCTCGTGAAACCGCACCTGGAGCACTGCCCCCAGCACAAGAGGGACATGGAGCTGTTCGAGTGGGTCCAGAGGCAGGTCACGGAGATGATCAGAGGGTTGGACCACCTCCACTATCGGGACAGGCTGAGGGAGTTGGGGCTCTTCATCCTGAAGGAGAGAAAGCTCTGGGGGGACCTTGTAGCAGCCTTCCAATACCTGAAGGGGTCCTATAGGAAAGCTGAGGAGGGACTTGTTGTAAGAGCAGGTAGTGACAAAATGAGGAGAAATGGCTTTAAACTGGAAGAGGGTAGATTTAGACTAGATATTAGGAAGAAATTCTTTACTGTGAGAGTGGTGAGACACTGGGACAGGTTGCCCAGAGTGCCCTGGAGGTGTTCAAGGCCAGGCTGACTGGGACTTTGAGCAACCTGGTCTAGAAAGAGGTGTCCCTGCCTAGAGCACGGGGTTGGAACAAGATGATCTTAAAGGTCCCTTCCAGCCCAAACCGTTCTGTGATCATAGGAGATCATCCAGACCCACACCCTGCTAAATCACGTTCCCTACAGTAGGTTGCAGAGGATAGTGTCCTGGTGGGTTTTGAATATTTACAGAGAAGCAAATTAGACAGCCACTCTGGGCAGCCTGTTCCAGTGCTCCATCATCCTTACAGAAAATAAATTTTTCCTCATGTTCACATAGAACTCCTTGTGTTCCAATTTGTGTCTATTGCCCCTTGTTCTGTTACTGGGTACCACTGAAAAGAGCCTGACTCTATCCACTTCCCACCCTTCAGGTATTTATAAATATTAATCAGATCTCCCCTGAGCCCTCTCTTTTGGAGGATCAGCAGCCCCAGATCTCTCAGCCTTTCTTCTCATAAGGAGGTGCTCCAGGCCCCTCATCATCTTTTGTGGTCCTCCACTTGACTCTCTGTAGAAGTTCCCTGTCTTTTTTGAACTGATGAGCCCAGACCTGAACACAGTGCTCCAGATGTGGCCTCACCAGGGCAGAGTAAAGGGGGAGGATCACCTCCCTTGACCTGTTGGCCACATTTTTTGTAATGAGCCCCAGGATACCGTTGGTCGTCTTGGCCACAAGTGCACACTGCTGGCTCAAGGTCAGATTTTAAGATGCTAGTCTGGATATTATCTGAGATATGTGTAGCCCATTTAAAGTATCTGCTATTTGTAACATACATGCTCTTGCGCTCCAGCACAGAGTAGCTGGAATTTCATCTGTGATCTAAGCAACAAAAGCTTGACTGAGTGTGTTGAGATTCTGTTTGCCTTGGCATTGTTTAAAGTTCCCTAACAAATCTGTCACTTTTGGAGATGTGCCAAAGGACTAAGGAAACAGCTTTACTTACATCTGTATATGAAAATGCCTCATGGAATGACTCTTTTAATTTGGGTCTTACTTTCATCCAATTCAAAATGAAAAGATAACTCTGGATGAACTTGTGTATCTGACAGTGGATCTGCTTTTTTCCCTTTACTGTGGATTGGTCTAGTGAGAAATACTCTCTCAGCTGACAGACCAAGCCTAACATAATTTATGCCATTCAGCAGAGCCTTTGGAGCTTGAGTGTTAGTCAACAAATGTGATACAGTGTTTTGATGAAATCATAAATGCATTTGATAAAAGAGCAAAAGCAGACATATCCTTTTTCTTTTTTAACGTGCAAAATATATCTCTGTGCAGTGTTTAACACCCCACACCCATACTTTTGTGTAGCATTCGTGTGTAGTGCAGTACTTCAGTGTTAATTAGAAAAAAGTGTGATAGAAGAATTGAAAAGCAATGGAAATTTGAGATTGTTACAGTTTAGTTTGTAAGTCATGAGGAAAGTCTTATCTTCATTAATGGATTTATATAACAAGAAACAGACTAAGTTCTCTCTTTTTGAAAGTATTTAGGTGAAAATTTACATTTCAAGAAATGTGTAATTTAGCTGTTCAGCAGCTGTGCTGTATCATCAACAGCAAGGCACATGGACTCTGGTCCTTGGTAAAAGGACACCCCTGATTCTTATTTGCACGACTATATCTAATGGAAAAAGAAGAATGAAAACAAGTCTGGTTCTGTAAATAAAAAATAAAAAAGTTAGCCTTTTAAAGTAACGTAGGTATTGCATCATGACTGATATTGCCTTAACATTTAGTGAGCAGAAAAGACTAAAATATGTTCCAGGTTTCTGGAAAATTTGTTACTAGATCTTAAGAACATCAAATTTACTGTTTTACATTTTATTTTATTTTCCAATTAAATAAATGAAGTTTAATTCCAGTTTAATTCCAGTTTGAATGAAGTGTTCCACTTCTCCCTCATCTACAAAACCTGTTAGGATTTTCATGTAGCAAGGTCAAAGAATGGAAGTTAAGTACAGTCTTAATGTGTTAAAATGGTTGGAACCAAGGAAGAATTACCAGGGTGTGCAAGTACTGAAGTATATTTTAATTGTCCCCAATGTGGTACTGATATATCTGTGATTATCTTTTTGGGAGTATTTTATAGTATCTTCTTCATGGCCACGTCTCTTTGGCCATGGCACACCACTACAGCAACCAAAGAAGGCATTTTAAACCATATGAATTCATAGGAGCTGACAGTTTGGAGTATGAGTAGGGGTACTAGAGAAGAATGTGTGAGTTTTCTGTAATATGTTAATATGTTATGAAACCTTAAGGTCTCATATCACTGCTGTTACAAAAACCACTCTGATATCTTTTCACCTTATTAGTAATTATATCAGTAGATGAGAAGCTAAGATGTAGGTTTCATACATGGAAGAAATTCTTCCAGTCATCTACCCAGAAAGAAGGGTACTGCAGATGTGTAGAGTTATGAATCTGAATTTAGCTGGTTAGTTAGGGCTAGGTAAGAGCATGCTTTGTCATGTGATTAATAATTGCTACATGGTTAGCTATTAAAAGCCAATGCCATGAAGACTATAAAAGCATGATTATTTCAATTTTGTCCTTGAAACGTGGATGAAATGAAAACTGAGGAGATCAACAAAAGGTATCTTAACTTCATGTTAATAAATGCTTGTGCACTTTAAGAAAAATTGTTAGGTAAAGATGAGTTTACAATCCTGGCACAAGGAAATCAAACAGTAGGAAAATACTCTTAGGATGTTTCAGTCAGTAAAGAAGAAATGGCGAGAAAGACTTACAGAGATTGCATCATAGCACTAAAGACAAAAAATTGTTATTTGTGTCTGCTGTTATGTTGGAACTATCATTATTTAAATCAGCATGGCCTCTTCTTGTCAGTATTGACTCAGTGTGAAGATTTTTTTGTATTTCAGGGAAAATGTGTTTTGGGTCCAGAATGTGCTGTTGTTTTAACTTCTGGATCACCTCTCTTGTCAAGTAATAAATACCTATGTTAGAATTTGTGTGAAAGTTCATTTATCAACCGTGCAAATTGATATAGCCCTATATGAAGCAGACATGATAACATGATTTATTTGAGTGTCTTATTTTCAATATGGATACTCAGAAAGTTTTATTGAGGTGTTTTATTCAAAAATATATTTGTAGTTGAAAATCTATTACATTAGCTTCTTGCAGCTGTGTTTTAAAGATGCAAAGCAGTAGATATCTCAGTTCCTCAAATATGAAGGCTTCTTAGATACAACTCTTAGCTTATTTGTCTTTCTTCTTCCCATTAAAAGAAAATCTGAAAGGAGATGGTACCTGAACAAATTTAACACCATCTCCATGACAACCAACTAATTAATTGCCATTGATATGGCTTTGGTCCTCTTCAGTGAACTGATACTCCCCAGCTTTTTTTCACTTTTCTTCTGGGTTTTCTGTGAAGGTCATTTATTTAGTGACAGCATACACTTAGAAAAAGCAGCCTTTCAATACGGGCAACAACTTTCTTTAAAAATAGCTCAGTCTTACCTGTGTTTTCCTCCCAGTTTTACTTCTTACACAGTAACTTGAGTTTTGTGACAGGGTTCTTTCTTCTTGCTTTTCATTTCTTTTGATTGTTTGCATTCATTATCTATATAGTGACTGTGACAACAATGCAGCACAGGCATTCCCCAGCTAAGTTTGGATACTACTGT
Source organism: Bambusicola thoracicus (assembly GCA_002909625.1). NCBI lineage: Eukaryota > Metazoa > Chordata > Aves > Galliformes > Phasianidae > Bambusicola > Bambusicola thoracicus. The sequence continues at coordinate 20,374 of PPHD01005013.1, read as the reverse complement.
AGTAATGAAGAGAAATTCGTCTGCAGCACCGTGGTGGTAGTGTGGGCTAAGAGCTAAGGTAGTTAATTTCATTCTTGGGAAATATTTTCTAAATGATGTTGAAATGTGAACTGCATTTCTGTATTTGTGCGTGCTGGTGTAAACTCAGCTGTACAGTGTCTGGCCATCAAAGTTTCTGCAATTAATCAAGGTAGTAACTTGATCATTTTTGATACTATAAATGTTTTGGAGTCTTGATATTACTATTGGAACAAATTGCAAACTTTCCATTATGATAACAGGCTCTAGTCTATGAATTTTAAGAAGATTCTGTACTTCCTCAGAATAAATGTCCATAAAACTCAATATCATGTCAGTGCTAATGGTTTCTTGTAGCAGATACTTGTGATGAACTTTAGGGACAGGAAGAGAATGAGATCATGAAGGATATTTTCCCCAGAATACCTTCCCAATATTCAGTTGTTTGTGACTAAAGGATTTAAAAGCTTGCAAGCTGTAAAATGAAGAATGAAAGTTCAGTCTAGAAAAGAACAATATTTTTCAAGCTGAACATTTTGTGTATTTTTAAGTTTCAGTTTTCTGTCTGGACTGGCTGTTCACTACCTCTTAGAATCTTTGTAGATAGTACATGTTTGCGATGGGAGGACATGCTATCCTTACCGTTAGTTGAATGGTTTTACTTGAAGCATTGTGGGCAACAGCTCAGTGTTGAGGTGGACACCAGTGATGAGTGGTGTGCCTCAAGGAGCTGTGTTGGGACCAGCACAGTTTAACACCTTCGTTGGTGACGTGGACAGTGGGGTTTGAGCATGCCCTCTGCGAGTTTGTGAACCACATCAAGCTGCGTGGTGCTGTCAACACATTGGAGGGATGGGATACCATCCATAGGGACTTTGACGTTCTCAAGAAGTGGGCCCATGTGAACAACATGCCATTTGACAATGCGAAGTTGCAACGGGGGTTTGTGTCTAATTGATGTATGAGTTGTTTGAAGCTGTTCTGTAAATTTGTTTGTTGGGTGTCAGGGTTTTTGCTGACAATTTGTGGAGTACTTCTGCAGTTATCTCAGGTAACTTATTAATGCTTGTGAGAGATGCATTTTGACATTCAGTTATTGTTATCTCTTGAAAGTAAAACATAGAAAGGATTGACAAGAAGCTTGTGTAGATAAAGGAAACTTCCACCAAGCCTGGTAGTGAATTGGAGATGTAAGGCTGCTTAAGTGACCTTGAAGATAGGGAACGTGTTTTTTATGGCACTGGCTTATGTCTACTCTGAATCATTGTCTTTCAACTACTTACCTGACACTGTGATATATGCACATTTAAAATTACATACTAATGTTTTTTTTTTTTCCTTTTCTCTTTAATATGTGATGTTCTACTGAACTGATACACGTGAAGATTGCTGCGTTCACTGTATCCTGGCTTGCTTGTTCTGTGAATTTCTCACCCTCTGTAACATTGTTCTGGGACAAGCATCCTGTGGCATCTGCACATCGGAGGCCTGCTGCTGTTGCTGTGGGGACGAGATGGGGGATGACTGTAACTGCCCGTGTGATATGGACTGTGGCATAATGGATGCATGTTGTGAATCTTCAGATTGCTTGGAGATCTGCATGGAATGCTGTGGGATCTGCTTTCCATCCTGAAATACTTATCTTTTCCTAGTTTTTCCTCTTAAAAACTGGAGAAAGCTTTTCTTTAAATACATTTGAAGAAAGACAAGGTAAGATTTTCACACAACCAACTGGTATTGCACTGCTCATTCCCGATATATAAATATTTTTTTTAAGCAATCCTCAAGTCTGTATTCTAACACAATTTGTATAGTTTTGTATGTGAATCTCAAGCTACATTCCAGCTTCCTTTTGGCTTTGCAAATGGAAGATTTTATTGAAACTGAACTATAGGCCTGCTGCTGCAGGTGATATATGACAGCAGAGTTGCCATTTGAATGTAGTGACAGATTTTGGTCAGAGAAGAGACTACAGGGCAAAGCCTTAAGTACTTGTCTTTACCTTCTTTTAATATTTAAATGCTCAAGTGGCTTCATATATAACATTCCTTTACAGGAGTTCTTAAGTTCTTTTTTCAATCTCTTAAGGGGTTGAAAACAACCTATAATTTTAACCTAAGTTAAATTCTCAGCACCAGTAATCTACTGTTGATTTTGCTACCAACATCACATTGACAGTGTTTCTTTTGTTTTCACTATCTCATTGGTTTGAGAGAGATTCTTCACATATTCCATTGTTGGTATACACGAAGATTTGGCAAACTAAAGTAAATGTAGGTTTTGCCATCTATTAGAATACCAGGATTTTGTTGCTATCTGTCAAGACAGAGTAGAGAACTTGCATTTTACTTCAGTACTAATATTACTTGAAATGCTTCTTTTTAGAAAGAGACGTTGGAAATTTATGTAGACATGAGATATATCCTTATACTAACAAACTAATAGATTAATAAATCTTTAAAATTTGTCTATAAAAAGGAAATTATCAAAAGTTTACTCGAGAGTCAAACCATAAATGATCCTGTCAGTTTTTGTTGTTTTACAGATAGTGTTGCATAATTTAATATTTATTTCTTCACTGGGTGGGAAATATCCGTGGAGGATAGCACCATTGAAACACGATGTAAAGACTAAATTAATACTGAATCAATCAAGGAATTCTGTTGTCATACGCAAAAAGAAATTACAGTATTCTTATGTATGTTTTAAGTGTTACTTAAAAAGAAGCTGTGTAGAAAATTGATATTTTAGAAACGTATATCCTTTTGAAAAAGGAACAACATGATCTGAAATGTTTGATAAGTTGGGATTTGGTTGGCAACTTTTTACCTATTACACCGTTAAGGTTTTCTAGTTAATATCTGTTTTTGTCATTGAAACTGTGAAATGAATTTGGTCCAACACATGAAGAGGTTTACGACATTCCCAGATTTAGGGAATAATGGTACCCATTTCCTTTCCCATTTGCTAGTTTCTCCCCTCTACATCTGCAAACTATTAACTTTTCTGCACAAACCACCTGTACATCTTGACTTCACATAGTGTAACTTTCCTATCTACACTCCAGGTTTCCCATTTGTAGATTACTGGGTGTAGTAAACTTATTAAAAGGTCACTGGTAGCCAATACCTTACTTCTGTTAAGTGAATTGACCATTATTGTCTCTTTCCACTGTAGTGAATTCAGTTTATGTAAATGTGACAAACTAAACATTGCAGGAATGTGAAGCTGAGTCAACAAATTGCCTAACATTAACCCAAGCTTCTCCCTGTGAACACTGACTAGTAGTGCTTACTACTGCAAGTTATCACTGAAGGTAAAACAGCCAAATCCTCAACTATAATAGGAAACTGGGAGGTGCCTTAACATCTGCAGTATTGTGGTATATTCTGGTGCAATGCAGTTTTACTCAGAAGGTGTCTTATCTATTTCTTGATTCATATTTTTTGGTTTTGTTTTATTTCCCCCTGTATATTGGGCCAGATTCAGATCTATGTTGCATTAACTAAGTACATTTCCATTAATGTCAGAATTTTCCATTGGTGTAGCTCCAGTTAGGGAGCACAAAGGTATTATGGTAATAGGCAGGCTAATAAGCAATCATATAGTTAAATTGATAAATTCCCCGAGCTCAGAATCAGGCCCATGGGGCTCAATTATGACTCCTAAAAGTCTGAACCACATTGGGAAGGGGGAAGAGGTGCATTGGTTGAGTGGCAGTGCCTGGAGGCATTTTGCCTTTGTAAGGCATAATGCCTCTGGGGAAATTGGGGGCATCACGGTGAGCACTGGGACTTGATGCACCTTGGAAAAAGTGTAGACAGTGCTTCACCCATCGGAGGCCTATGGTTGACACAGTGGTGATGGGGACATGTTCTCTGGGGCTAGGTAGCAACACTAGCTGTCCTTCCTTGTGTCCTCATCACAGAGAGGTGAGTTATGTCTGTTTCTTGTCTGTTTGTGCTTCTGGAGGTGGGAAAAAGGACTTCCTGTCTCCTGTCCTGCTGGGATCCTGTCTCTGCCTGAGCAGTTCCCGCTTCGTGTTTGGAAAACTGCACAATTGCATTTGAAGCTTTCAGTGAATACTGGATGTTAGTAAAAATTACTTCTACCACAGGTTAAGGTAGTTTAAAAATGTAAATGTCAATCCAGGGAGTCTTTTTTCTATGTAAAAATTCATACAGTTTACATAAGCCTTGTTTCTACTTACATAAACTCAGATATTGTTCTGCTTAACTGAAATTATGAGATCCTGAGAAATGTATTTACTATGAAGAATTTATTTCCAGTTCTGTTGAAATACAAATTCTAGATGCGAGAGCTCTGTTTATACATACATGCACGTGTACAAACACTCCTACACATGTGTACACATAGATGCATATACAGATACATTACTTTTTCCCACTTCCTTTTTTGAAATACTAAGAACTGAAAATGCTGTTTGTGTACCCTTACAGTGATTAGAAATAGCGAAGTATTACAGACAATTAAAAAAAATAATAAAACGTGGGATTTGTTTGTCATTTAAATGTAATCTGCTACTATTTGTCATAGAGATATTAGCACTTTTGTAAAATGTATCTTTGTAGCAGAGATTGTTAGTATGTAGTTTAAGGACTTTCTTTCTGTATTTATATTATTAAATTCTGTTCTGTAATTTTCACTCCATAGGCAATTTTATAAGCACCTTGTGTAATTAAGACAAGCAGAATTAGAAGGAGACAAATGTGAAAATATAGTTTAAGTAAAATTAAAACATCAGAACTTAACTGTGTTTTATAACAGTTCTTGTGAACCTGTACAGTGTTTCAGTATATAGCTCTGCGAACTGGCCCATTTGAAAAAATGGTAACTTGCTTTTTGTATTTTATATTAACTGGATGTGCTATTCTCAAACACTATTTTGAAATAAAGATCTTTATTTTGAAACTTTGGGATATCTTCTACTGAGTTATTGTTCTGAATAATAATTTTGTGTCTTACTTGTGCTTTTTCTGTTACAGCATTTACTGAAGGCTTTGGCCTTTGAGTGCTTTGCACAGAGGGATTGAGCCAGTGTAGGTGAGCAGTCTTACAGGTGGATCTATAACAGCTCAGGTACTCCTAGCATGATGCTCCATCGTACAGAACAGCAGTGGAACAGTTTCTCATTAAGGGGCTACATTCATGTCTTAGTGTAATTAATAAATTAAATCGAATTCCAGTAACTACTAAATTTGATCAAAATGAGAATTATTTAAATACAGGTGCTACAACAGTACTTGGTTTTCTAAAAACAAGCTGAATATTTGGTTGGTTCATATCAGTGTAAATAGATAATGATGAAGTGGCCTCTGTGGGCTATGAAACGGAAGGTTTATACACAATACCACTACTTTAATTTGAGGAAATTTTTAAAAATCAGTTTGTTTAAACTCAGATGGAGTAGACCATCTCATGGGTGACAAGCAGGTTTTTCTTCATGTGGCTTAAGAGGATGAGAACAGGTTTATGCTACTTTAAAACTGCAGAAGCAGTACTCATTTGCACTAATTTTCATACATCTGTTTTAAAGTCATTGAATGTTCTACTGTGTCTGTATACACATGGGTTCTCAGAGGGTCTAAAATGAAAATACATCTCTTTGAGATGTTTTCACAGGTAGCATGAGACAGAAATTCTGTGCTTGGGTGTATACCATAAGTTCTTGGTGTTGAGACTATGCTGGAAACTTCTTGTAGTAAATAATTGGACAAGTAGCACCACTTGAGACTTGCTGCAGTGTTCTAGCCACTAGAACACTGTCTATAGTACCTAATATTCCCTCCAGCTCCTCCCACAAAAAAGGCTTTTATGAAAAGGGATCATGATCAACAGCATAAGGGAGCTTTTGGATTGTATGGTTCTTTTTCAGCTACAGTACTCATGCTAAGAACTGCATGTTAAGTACGGTGAATCCTTTGGTGTAGTCTCTGAATGAAAAGCTTTTATCCCTGTTGCTGTTTTTTTAATCTTAATGGTTGCAATAAATGATGTATATTCTTTGATAACATTGCCATTTATATTGCTGTATTTCCGCAGAAAAGGTCCTTTTAACAGCAGCCTAGTAACCTTGTGCAGGACAACATAGGTATCTGAAATCTTACTCTTAGACCCAGAATTAAATAAAAGATTTGAGAAATATGTCTATTTTCTTCTCTCTGTCTCTTGTTCTGTGTGTGGATGTGTACAGCACATGTTGAAGGACTTAATGTTGATAGTGACAACAAAAGCTTTAGGCATTAATCTTACAGTATTATTTATAATCTTCTAAACCTTCTGCGAGTTGTTTTCACTTACAAAGAGGGCAATTTGACTTTATCTTAATTTTAGCATCAGGATATTGAAAAAGATCAATAAAAATAATACCCTGCACCTACTTCTGTGATTAACTCGTTCGCTGTACTTAGTAAACTCAGATGTGGAGTTGATTGCTTCTACAGAATCCAACCTTCTCATAAGCACACGCTTATGCTATTTACCAATGATTTGATGCTAGTGACATAAACGGATGGCCTTCCCCTCCTTCACAAACCTCTGATGTGATGGCCTATTTCCACTGTGGATGAAATGTGAGAAATTTCTCTGAATTACCATTCTGCAAAACAGCAGGTGTTGAGTTTGATTAGGTGGTCTTAAGCTCTGTATAGGTTTTAGTATATCAGCTCACCTCTCTTGAAAATAATTTAATAGAACACTAGATACAATCCAGGTTGCCTCTTTTATGTATATATATTATAGCAATTGTTGTACATTACCATTCAGTACTTATAAAAATGTGATGTTAGATGAAAGATTGTATAGTACCTTTTTATACCTTTAATAGTATCTTAACTAATTTTCATTCTGATATGCATATGCTGTTTTAACTGACAAAATACTCCACTGTAATTGAAGCTCTTTATATCATCTCAGTGGTATGTAATTGGTGCCCAAGCACTATACAATTCCTCTTCAATCAGTGGCGTAGGCTTCTACAATTTCTCTCATCTCCAAGTTGTTGCAAGAGTGACCACACAGTGAATATGCTGTACTCCAGTTTGTATGCCTCTCATCTTACCAACTTTCTTTCACAGTAACTGTTTGTTTCTTTAGCTTAATCACACTGTGGTTTTTGTTGTTGTGTATTTATTTTTTTTAAATATATTTGTTATTCAAAGGAGAGAAGAGAAAGGACTTTCATGGGATGGTAGGAAGATATTATTACATTGTAAGTTACTTCTTTATTTTCAGTGTGTCCACTGCTGTGCACAACTCCTAATCAAAGACTTGCGGAAGTGATATGTTTGGAAATTTGGAATATATCGAAGTTACTGTAGTTCATGTGTTTTACATTTGAATATATGAACTTCAAAATACATTAATTCTGCCTTGCTTGCTGAAATAAGGAACTGAAAGTTCTTTTAGTTGAGATGTACTCTGCAGTCTTGCAAACCGACAGTCTTCAAAATAGTTGTCCTCGTATGAATAAGACCAGTACACTATTTTAAAATTAATAGATTTTGCAGTGTCGTACAAGCTTTTAGAGTCTTTGTTGCTTTCAGTTACTGAAGACTAATAAGAACATGCTTGGAAAAAGAAATACACTAAGCACCATGGATTTGCTTTCCTCCCTAGGAAATCTAGCTCCATTTGTCTGTTTCTCCTGTGATGAGAAGACACCTGGATTACATATTTAATGTAGACTAACAGTGATGGTTTAGAATCCATGATAACTTCAAGGTCATTATGAGTAGTGTGTGAAGGATAGAGGGAAACACTGCACAAGTATTACGCTACTGTTGACAACTGCTGTCTGTGTGTCAGTAATCTGCTTTGCAGCTACCATGCTTTCATAAGGTTAAGCATAAAAAAAATTATGGTATCCATGACTGAAATTTTATATTCCGTCTTGTTTCTTCAGAAAGAATAATTAAACTTATTTACACAATTACATTTTAGTAAACTATTAACACCAGCTTAACTGTAACACATATTCTGGTGAAAATACATTAAACAGCAATCCAAATGCAATTTAGCTGCTGAAGGCATTATTTTCTATCTAATTATTCATAAATTAATGAATAAAATTAAATTCCAATCACTAAAAAAAAATGAAGCAATGGTGAGAATCAGAACTACAGATTAGTTAAAGCTATGCAATGCATAACAGAATTAAAGCTTTCTTTTATTCAAATTCAATGCTTAAAAAAGAACAAATCCATCATCTTGAAATTTGACTTGTAGCTTGACATTAAAAATAATATGAGTAGAATTTTCAGTGGGGTAAGCACAAAACTAGTTCAAGTAGTGTCACTCTCAATTAATGTACTCAGGTGGTGTGCCCATTAAAATTCCCACTTGTGGGTTCAGCTCTCTATGCAAATGGGGTCATTACCTGGAGAATTTAATTGGGTATGACACTGGGAGTAGGAATTTTCCTTTCAAAATAAACCTACTTGCACACATTTTCACTAGAAATTTGATTGTTACATATACTTCATATTGTTTGGCTCTATAAATATTTACCAAAATTGAGGATGTCTTCACTTATTTATTTTTTTACAGGGGATTCATAATGTATCAAAATGATTTTTAAATCATTCCATGTATTGCGTATGCAAGTCTTGTTACAAAGACCTGTGGTGAAAATGCATTTTGGGTGTTAAATTGATATTTTTACATGTTTCACATCCTTTTAAAGCTCACATTAATTTTTATGGCATCTGAAACTAGAACTGTAGTATTTTTATAGTATACACATGTGTTACTGAAAACAGATTATATAATACTGAACTTGTATCTCAGACATTATTTGGAACAGACAAAAAATATATTGTGTTTCTGAGTAATACCATCTTCTAACTTCTGCTGCAAATTACTTTGCAGAATCACTTTTGTAAAGAAGGCTAATACTGCAGGACATTAATTCCAAAATGCACACATAGATACTGAGGAAATGAAAATGTATGTGGCTGGAAGGAACTTCTAGAGAACTTGGAGTTCTGCAGTTTAAGCTGAAAGAGTGTCTATGAACGTCGTCTTGAAAACCTCCAGTGAAGGGAGTTTTGGGGACTGCAGAGACAGTTGGCACCAGCGCTACAGTAGTCGTTAGAGAAGTAAAGCTTTTTTCTAAGATGCCATTTAATCTTATTTCTGTAAGGCTGGCGTATCCATGTTCTATTCCCAGTGGATGTGTAGAACAATCACCATTCTCTTGTCATAACCTTTCCTATATTAACCTTTCATATAATTTGTGTACTCCTGCCTAATTTACCCAGTCCAAAGAAATCCACTCTAATTTCTTCAACCTTTCTTCTTAAGTACAACATTTCAGTACAACATCCATTTCAAGCATCCTATACTGTATGATTTATGCTTCTCGTTTCAAAGTATCACAAGACTGAGAGAACAACTCATGCAGGGACTTCTCTGGAAATAAGAAGCTTAGATGTTGCACACAGAATTGAGGTGAGAAATACATCTGTGTCAATAATATTCATAGATTTCTACAGCAAGAAAATTGACGGTACTTCAGTTCCACTTTCTCTAAAGGAAACAGTGAAGAAAATCAACGTTGAGCAATAAGGAAAAGATTTGTAGAAAATTTTCTAAAATTTCCAGGATGAATGTTTGAATTGCTGTCTTAACAAACAAACAGAGGAACTGAGTCTAACATGTCATTAAAGCTTATCCTCATTTGTTGATTGTGTTTTTCACCATCTCAGCTTTCAGTGTCTTTTTCCTAACCAACAACCTCTATGTTTTCTCTTAAAGGCCCTGTCCAGTTCTGTTGATTCTCATTGCTTCTTTGATGAATAATGCATGCTAACCTATGCAGAAAAAAAGAAAAAAAACCCAAACCCCTTATACTGAAGCATGTTTTTTTCTTTATTAAATTAGTGGAGATTGCCACAATACTCTTCATATTCAAAAATGGGAACTAGGAGAATTTGGAGAAATCTGATTTAATTCTTTGGGAAAATCATTGGAAACTTTTTTTTCTGGAAATAATGAAAAATTAAAGTATAGGAAAGGTACTAATGCATGTCAGTATAGTTTTATGGGAAACAGGTCTTGACTGTTATTAACAAATGTGATTAACAGTTTGGCAGATAAAATAATCATATAACTGTGATATGCTTGAGTTCTTATGACATCTGACTTAGGATTCATATGACATCCTGATTTGCAAGATTATGCTGTAATACATACATATGCTATAGACTGAAAATGAGTTAACTGCTGGGTCTCAAGAAGTAGTTGTCAGATGAAATAATTGTTAAACTGGTGATTTTAGAGAGGTTCTGCAAAGACTGGTACTGTGCCTGGCACTATTCAGCATTTTCATCAGTGATCTGCAAAATTTTCCAGCAAGATTTGTAGATAAATCAATACTTGGTGGAATAGTAAATTAAATATGTATTGCGTTATAAGATGCTCATTTACAGCAATTTAGGTGTCATAGGTGGGACGTATTCCGAGAATTTTTTTTTCCACACTAAGACAGACAAAGGAAATATTTTCTATTTTCTTCAAAGAAGGAAGATTTTGAAACACTTTGAATGAACAATGGTTTTCAGTTGAAATGGTGTGGCCTTTCTTGATGACCTTTACATTTTCAAATGGGCAATGCAGTAAGAGAGAGAAGGGAAGCATGTCCGTTCAGGAAACCAGTTTCTTTTTGTGTTTTGAAAAATCTCAGCAGTCCAAAATAGACCCACAGAAATGATCTAGAGTCATAAAATTGCTTTATAAGGAGAGAACTACAGAGCTTAATCTAGTGTGTTTATCAAACAGAAGACTGAGATGGGACATCATTTTACTGTACCAGGGTCTTCACAGGCAAAAATTACTTAGTTCTAAAATTTTTTTGTTTGTTTGTTTGTTTGTTTTGTTCTGCCAGAGAAGTGCAGAATACACTGAAATCATAAGGCAAAGAAATATTGGTGTTCAATTTCTTATCTGATTTTATCTGTGAATATAGTAATGGATAGAACAAATTATTTAGCCAGCATTTGATTACATACCTCCTGATAATCTCAGCTCAAACCCGAATGCTTTTCTGGAAGATACCCTGGAAAGTCTGTGTGTATGTATACGTAGATATTTATGTACACACTTAAATATGACAAAGAGAAAATGCAATATATTTACATATGGGCACGCACATGCACATACACACACACACACACACATGCCTCTTATGTTATTCTGTTGGCCCATGACATCAGAAACAGATGGTGGTGGTAGAGCAGTAGAGGCTGAACCTTCCTGCTGATGTTACATTTTAATGCTGTGTGACAGATGGCAGCAGAGGGACAGTCTGACAAAATGGCATCTGACATGGAAGTACATGTGAAGCAAAGGTGTGTTGTTGAATTCCTCTGTGCAGAAAAAATGGCACCCGTTGACATTTATTGATGTTTGCTGAACTCTATGGAGACAAAACAGTGGACGTGAACAGAGTAAAGAGGTGGGTGGTGCAATTTGGCAGTGGAGACAGTGATATGAAAGACAAGCCTCATTCCAGACAGCCGAGTACAGCTGTCACACTGCAAAACAACGAGTATCTCCATAAGCTCATCTGTGAAAATTGGCTAATATTGGTGACTATGTTGGAAAAATAGTGTTTGTTGCTGAGGGATTCCCTCTATCAGATATTGTTATTTTATTCTTTGTATCTGTTGCAGTTTCCACAGAAACAAATAGGAAACATTACTTTTGGAGTGACCTACATTTGTAATCAATAACTGTTGAACTGGCTGGAATTTAATTTTCATTCATACTGGAGAGGTTAGATGATGGGCAGACCTTACAGCTCTCTATAATTGCCTGAAAGGAGGTTGTATGAGGTGGTTTTTGGCCTCTTCTCCCAGGTAACATTGATAGGATGAGAGGAAATGGCCTCAAGTTGCACCAGGGGAGGCTCAGGTCAGGTATAAGGAAAGGATATAAGAAAATACAAGGATATAAGGAAGAGTGGTTGGGCACAGGAAAAGGAGGTGGTGCACTGTTCCTGGAGGTGTTCAAGAAATGTTTAGATACGGGACTGAGGGACATGGTTTAGTGGGAAACATTGGCGGTAGGTGGATGGTTTGACTAGGGACCTTGGAGGTCTTTTCCAACCTTGATGATTCTGTGATTCTATGTGGTACTCACGTATTTGTTGTCTAACAGTGCTAAGCATTATTTTAATCATTTGAATGGGTAGAGAATTACTTTCATCAAACAATAGAAAGAATAGAAAGAAATGTTCTTCCGTAAGGTTATCATTGACATATTATCTGTTTATATTCTAGATCTATAATAAAAGTACCAGAATCCCAGACTATTTATTACACCATTATTCAGAGATAAAATCTAAGAGGAAGTGATGTCTATTGCTCCATGCTGTGCAAGTATGATAAAGCAGGGACAGGTCCTCTGGGTCTCCAAGACAGGTTCCTCCTTGACTGGCCTTCCAGAACAGTTTCTGCAACATCCCTGTGGGTTATTTGTTTATTTTCTTTTTCCTTTTTTACTTCCTTTCACTTAACTTACTTTACTGGTGAGGATATGACAAGTACCAGCATGTGTCTAATCTATGGAACAGGTTTTGTTTTTTTTTTGCTAGAGTGGATTCTCCTTAACAGAAAGATGTATGTCCTCCACAGTGGCAGTCTGGGATAACATAGCAATCACAGATGTTTTCAATACCAGCGTTCAAATACGGTGAATATAGGTTATAGTTCTGGACTAATAATTCAAATAAAGATTAATTTATATTGCAAAAAAAAAAATGGAAGACATTAAATGTTAATTTCAAGGGCAAAGCTAAACTGAAGTCCCAAAGAAAATACTTTAGATTAGATGAATTACCTGTAAAACAAACATCATAGATAAAAAGTGAATTTACTTAATATAAGAAAGTTAATAAAATGGGCTGTGAAAGCAAGATGAGCAGCATTGTTAAGATAAATAGTCCACTCTCACTGAAATAAAGCATGAGAGTTCATCTATGATACAGAAGTTCATGGAAAATTTGCAAGACAAAAAATAATCTGCTGCCCACTGGGATTGGTGTGTTGTGAGCTGTCAGTAGGCTGATCATAACCATTACAAATCTACTCTGAAATGTTAAAATAGGAAAAAAACACACACGCACACACAAAAAAAAAAACAAAAAAACCAAAAAAACAGAACTAGAAGGTCTGATTCCTCTGGGCTGATGAAAAGAATTGGGTGCTGTTTTTTTTTGTGTGTGTGTTAACACGACTCATGTTGCAATGCAGAAAATTACAGAGCAGGTGGAAGGTCAGGAGTGCGTAGAGACTTTGAGCATGTTTCACTTCCCTGCTCCTTAGTTAGAGGTTAATGCAACACTGCTAAACTGATTCAGTCAGATTTTTCTATTCTGCTAATCCAGGAGAAATGTAACTCACAAACTATACCTTATTTGTTTGTTTGCTTTTTTGTTTGCTTTCCTCATGCTGCTTCTTCACTTATATGTCGCTCCTGAGTTACTCAAATAATAAATGGAATATTGATCCCTGTGGAAATCATTAATTTGTTACACTATTAGATTGTTACACTATGTTTTGAGGGTTATGGAAATTTTCTGAAATAGAAAAATCATTTTCTTTCTATTCTTAGTGTGAAAGTGTCTTAATATTCCACCGTGATATATATGCTTGCATTTTTGTTTGTCCGTTTCCTTATCCCTTAGTAATATAATTTAAACATGTTGGTCCCAGTTAAACCAAATGAAAAATGAGAGCAATTAAAAAAACATAACAAAGAAAACTGCATAGAGGACAGTGAGTCATATTATTATCCCAGTGATGAGGAACTTGTAAAATTTGCTCAGCTCTTATTAGAGCTGTTAGAGACCACACAAGGATTCTAGAAATGTGTAATTGTACAAAAAATCGGCTGCTGAAACTCACACTGTATTAAACATAAGGGAATTAAGCTGACAGATGCGAATCATACAACTGGAAAGAAGCAAGTTTTCTTTAATTCTACTACTCATTGAAGAAACTAACTGTTTTCTGTGATTTAAGCCCGAACCCCATAAATGTGAATAGTTTGAATTGCTTTCAAAATAAATCCTAGTTCTTTGACTCCTGTTCTGCAACGCTTGCTTGATGGTATTCCAACTAATCAATTCCACTAATCAAGCTTTTTTTTCTCACCAGATAGTTTTCTAAATCCATTGTTTCAGGACAGCCTTCAGGTAGCAAACTAGAAAGAGCTGAGGAGATAACTTGATAAAAGACTAGGGGAAAAACTTCTGTAGGTTTAAAAAAGAAGCTGCATTTCTATTAGGATATGTTTTTATTTATTTTCTTTTTTACTAATATCAGTTTTTTACTCCAGGCTAAATTTTAAAAATTAGTCCCATATGTAGTACTGAAGCAAATTTTGCAACAAAAAAATTCTAATGAAAAGATACGTAATGTACTGCATATTTGTGTACCCAGTTAGCATTAATAAAGCATCATGTGTGTAATTTTTAGAACTAAAAGTAGCGCTGTGGTTGTCACGTATTACTGTACACATAGTTTGATTGTCGCAGAGTAGACATCTGCCAGAAACATTTCAGTTTAGCATGATGAGCATACTATAACCCTGTCAAAAATCCCATAACAATGCTGAAGTATTGCTTTGAATATGGGTTGAAAAACAGAAATAAGTGTATTGAAGAAGGTTTTCAAATTCTCTCCGAATCCAGTCATTACTGGTGCAATGGCCAGGCATGTAGGAATGCTGCTGCTCCATGGGGGATTCCTGGGAAGTGAACATTACTTAGTTAATCAGGGTAGTGAAAGAAAAGACACTATTATAGACAGTAGGTGCTCCAAGTAGGCTCTCAGCCCCGCAGCGAGGATGCAAGCACACTAAGGGCATGCAATTTACACAACAGTGTAAAGATTTTTGAAGTATCATTGTTGAAGACTCCTATTAAAAGTAAAATGGCGGGGGTACAATTTGTTTGTCATGTCTTCTGCAGTGATGTTATTCCAGATGCCTAATTTTTTACCAACTATATGTGGAACACTGAGTAGTCCTGCTTGGCTTAATATACTTGAATTCTTTTTTTTTTTTTCTGAGTTTTTG
>PPHD01005012.1:0-27271 GCA_002909625.1 Bambusicola thoracicus | reverse complement strand
AAAAAAAAAAAAAAAAAAAAAAAAAAAGAACCTACAGATTTTGTCACTTTCTTCTGGCAGAGTCAGGAGTTGTCTGCTTAATATATAGCCAATGCATACATGTAAGGTATCCTGAATGTGAAATAAAATCATAGAATCATAGAATGGCTTAGGTTGGAAGGAATCTTAAAGATCATCTAATTCCAACTTCCCTGCCATGGGCAGGAACCCATCCAACCTGGCTTTGAATGCCACCAGAGAAGTGGCATCCACAACATCTCTGGACAACCCATTCCAGTGCCTCACCACACTCTGAGTAAAAAAAATTCTTCCTAACATCTAACCTAAATCTGCACCCTTTTAGTTTAGAGCCATTCCCCCTTATATTATCACTATCAACAGTGTAGTCAGTCCCCCTCCTGCTCATAAGCTCCCTTCAAGTACTAGAAAGTCACAATGAGGTCTCTCAGGAGCCTTCTCTTCTCTAGGCTGAACAAGACCAATTGTCTTAGCTTGTTCTCATAGGAGAGGAGCTCCAGCCTTCTGATGATCTTCATAGCCCTCCTCTGGACCTGTTACAACAGCTCCATACCTTTCCTGTTCTGGAGACCCCTGGTCTGGATGCAGTACTCCAGATGGGGAGTCATAAGGGCAGAGTAGAGGGGGAGGGGGACAATCACCTCCCTCTCCCTGCTGGCCACTCCTCCTTTGATGCATCCCAGGATACTGTTGGCCTTCCACGCTGCAAGAGCACACTGCTGGGTCATGTCCGGCTTTTCATCCAACAGGACCCCCAAATCCTTCTCTGCAGGACTGCTCTCAATGAGTTCTTCTCCAACACTGTACTCATATCTGAGTCTGCCTCAATCCAAGTGCAATACCTAGCGCCTGGCCTTGTTAAACCTCATTAGGTTCTTGTGCACTCACTTACTGAGAGTGTCCAGGTTCCTCAGGATGGCATCTCTTCTACATATATAGTAAAAGAGATCACTTCGAAATAAAAATAAGTGCTCAGTTCTGCACTTTGCTCTGTACTGATTTAAAAAAGAGGAATCATACCAGCAAAATTAGCACATGACTGACTTCTCTTACTGACTATCATGGGGGAATAGATTCATCAGTGTGTTTCGTTGCAGATGTCCTTCCTCTTACAGTGTTTGAGATGACACAAATATGTCTTGTGATGTGCAGGAGGGAGGTTTCATACAAAATACATACAAAGCATTAGCACCTTTTTTTGTTATACAGTATGCAAAGTGAGAGTGTGTGGGATCTTGTAGAACATGTAACAAATATTCAGTACAAACTACTTTTCCAGCAAGTGGGTCCCAGAGCTGTATAAATATCTCCAGAAAGCAGTGCCCAAGGCTTTAAGAGTATGTGAAATGAAAAAGGATACATCTGTCAACTGGTATGTATCACAGGAGGTAAACCGCTGACTGAATTGGCAAGGGAAAACAGTAGATGATAATGAAGACAGCACTAAAGTCACTAGAAGAGATGGAAGGTAACATTTGTTGGTCTTCGGTTCAGTTGGTTCATAGCACCGGATCATTTGGAATAGTTTGTTTGTTCCTAAGGCATAAAGAAGTACTTTCTTCATAGAGTACTCGTCCCAGATATCTTCTACTGACACCTGTCCTGAGAGGCAAAACAGTTTTCTAAGCTAATAAACAATTCTCAAAGTGCTTGCCATAGAAAAGCAAGAAACATTTGAGGTTCATAAGGGCTAGTGTAATAGCTGTAGGGAGAAAAAGAAGTGAAAGAAAAAATGACGAATGGCTCAGAGTTGCTGTTTCTTTTTCTTGTTGACGGTTTTTGTAAGCTTATTTATTGTAATCCTAAAGTAGCATTCTAAGCTGGCCTCAACCTCGGGGGAGAAAGAGGTCTGCTGTAATATCTTTGAAAGGGAAAGCTACAAGTCAAGAAAAATCCAGGCTTATAAAGTTAGGCTATAATATTAAATTATTTCCACAAATATATTTGTGTGGGATGTGCACTAATTCCAAGTGTTTGTATGCCCACATGTGGACTTGGTCCTTCACATGTATAGGGGCAGGATGTTTTCTTTATTGTCAGCTATATATGTTGCCTGTAATAAAATCAGTGCACTGTACAAAGCATGGTACATACCAAACTTCTCCTTCCTCACATCTGTCACTTTATTGAAGCCGTAAATCTTGGAAACTGGGAAGGGAGAGGAGGGAATCATTAGTGTTTCTGTTGCTTGTTTTTTTTTTTTTTTTTGTTTTTTTTTTTATATTTGTGTGGCAGTATTTTGGTGATGAAGCCATATGGGTGGAGCAGAACAGACAGATCCTCTATCCTTTCTGGGTACTCAGGAGTTGACTTCTAGCATCTATTTCAAAGGTGCAAAAGAGCTTTCCCTACCATCATTAACGCTTTCTTACTGTTGTTATTTGAATGTTTTAAAATACCTCTGAGGTGCTCCAGAGAATAAACTTCTGCAGGACAGCCAGTCCACAGTAAAACCTTTTGCTCTTGCAAAAGCAAGCCTAGCAGGTCCAGTGCCAGACTATGGCATTTGATTTGCATGCTGTAGGATGGTTTCTCCTGCGTTTTGCCACACTTCTTCCAAAGTAAACTAGACCATACGGTGTGAGGTTTGCATGTGTGTGCAGCTTACCATCTTTGCCTCTAACAGGTGTGGATATCTCAGTAGGAATGAACTAAGAGGACTTCTGTCACTCAGTAGGCTGCCTGCTGTGAAAGGAGACCCTCCCTCACTGCCAGCCTCCATCTCTCCATCCTCCATCCAACCAGAGTGCTACAAGCAGCATACTGTCGTGTCACTTGTCCATCTCTGCTCTTCCTGTGCTAGCTTACCTTTTGAACTGATGTTATCATATGGCCATTTTGGCTTCTCCATTATCACTGCTATCCCACTGTTGAAAATGCATCACGTACTGTGACACAGCTCCTACTGAACTGCAGCTTCATTTCCCCCAGTACATAGCACGTCTCCAAACTCTGCACCTGACAACCCTGCCCTCCAGGGGTGCAAACACTATGATTCTCCTCCCATCTTTCTGTCAGGGCCAAGGGACAGCTAGGTACAAGGACACTGCTGATTTTCATTTTTGATACCAGTACTGCTGAAACAGGAGGTCCTTTTACAGCCAAAAAGGATTTTACCATCATTGTTCATTGTGTATATCTCTTTCTTTTATCATTTGGAAGAAATAATAGCACTTAAGATGATCAAGAGTACTAAAGAGAACTAAAATGTCTATGTCACCCTTTTGCAGATCCAAATTTCCCCAAATTCTCCTTCTGTTCTTCCTCTATGTTGTCTTTCTGGATGAAGCTCTTGCCAAAGTAATGAATCCAACAGAAGTCAGCAAAGCAACACAATAAGCCAACCAAGACAAAGTAGTCATAAATTATTACAGGCAACTCCAAATCAAGTCTGCTGTTGTCTTGGTGACTGACTGGGAAGCACCACTAATTTTTGTGCTTCTTCTCAGGCTGCAAGATGCCATACATGTTTGTCTCTCTTCCCTTCCCCACCTGCCTGAAGACTTCTTTTTCCAGCCCTCAGTGTCACCCGCTCTCTCATCTGGATTTCTGATGAGATAGCTTTGGTGTTAAACAATCCTTGAACTTTCAGTACTATCTACTGCTATATCTTTTCCTTCATCTTTTTATTATTTCCTTTTCTTCTGAGAATAACAAAAGCCTAAGAGCACACAACTCTTATTCCTGTGAAAAACCCCCTGCTCCCTGTGGTTCTTGCATTCCATTTTCATCCATTGCCACATCACCCTGTGAGACATGTTAGCTCAGTCCAGGAGCCAGTATGCCACTGTGTCACCCTGCTGCTTTGTGATATTTTGACTCCTTTCTGTCGAGCACACTGATATTTCTTCAGATGATCTCTGACTCAAAGAAAGTAAATAATGGAGCTGAACTCACCCCAGAAAATGAAGCGGTCTTTTACCTGGATATATGGTAATAATGGTGTTTGGGACAATATCTTCACTCAGTCCTCCATTTTTACTTATTAGTTTTCAGTTTTTGGTAATTACTTTTATTATTTTTATTACTTCACATGTTCTTCACAGAAGAAAACTTCTGAGAATCTTTTATTTTTAAATCCAAAGTTTGACTTTTTGTGTTTTTCCTTCTCTGCTCTCTAAGTATTATTTTGTTTGACATTCTTGTGCTGCCAGGAGAATACATAGGGGTGAGTCAGTTTATACCTTCTTCAGTTACATGAGCAATGATGGACATGAATATATCAAATATTTACTTAAGCTAAGTATTATTTGCTTTTTATGCTATCTCCCATCAAAATGGAGCACAGAAATTTGCCTAGACAGAGCATGTAACAAGTATGGGAAATACAGCGTGTGCCATTTGATACCACAATATGTTAGAGCAAGGAGTTTACAGAAGCAAGACAGAGATGTAATTTCTATTGACCTACCTAGCTGCCTCTGCTTCCTTTGAAAAATCCTCTTTAAAAGCTTAAGAACTATAGTAGAGTTTAAACATATATACTTCTAGGAATTAGCTGGAGTTGTGATGTTATATGCCTGTTGAGCAATATCTTGAAATGTTGTAACTATGAAGATACAATGCAGATAAGTTCTTTATAAAGGCATGGCAGGGGTTGTTCAGTTCAAAATGACTCGTTGCAATAGGATCTCAGTACCACGTGATAGAACTAAAAAAGGGAAGGAAAAAAAAAGGCTCTACTGTTACTACTACTAACTACAGGTGCTAACACAGGTGGGATATTTTCACCCACAACTACACAGGTGACTCTTGTTATGTTTTTGTTTCCTGAACAGGAACCAATTTCTTGAATGGTCACAGCTGGAATTTTTAATTTCCAATTCTCCTAAGTAGTTGCACTGTTAAAGCAAACACTGTGATTACTGATCTTAAACAAACAGAAATTGTGTAGATGGATGGAGTTCAATTCAGCAAAGTAAATACTTGTAATACAGCTATATGTGGAATACATTCTCCTTTTAAGTTCTTTTGAAATATGTGCTTGCCTGAACAAATATCAAATTTACATCTGAGGCCAGGGAAAGACCCAGCAAAATGATGCCAGTCATATTCTTGGCACCCTTCAGCAGAATAATGCTGTCAAATATTATATAAATTTCTTGCTAACACTATTCTGCTATCTTGCCTTACCACAGCCACACAAACAGGAGAAAGTGGAGGCTGGTGACATCTTGGTGATCAGACAGGGCCTACAGGTGGCCCTTAAACACCCAGCAGTGGGTGTACTGGGCACCACATCCAAACTGCCAAAACCAGGAGTTATCCTTACCAGGAGAAAACAAACACAGGAGAAGGCTCCTTCAGCTGATGTAATGAACAGTGGGGAGACGGAAAGCAAAAACAATGCCGTGTCCTCCGTGACCATGGTATAACACACATCTGTGAGCAGAGGATCCAGAAAGAGGCTGACAGAATGACAGAGAAGTGGAGCAAAGATGAGGAATAGCTTTCAAATAGAAAATAAAAAACAATGAAAGGATGGAAAGAACCAGGTGAAGAAGCAAGACATTTGCCGTCATGATGGAAGCAAGTAGTGGCACCCTCTGGCAAAAACTCTTTCTTCAGCAGCCCCGGGCTTAGGGGTGGTTTCTGGAGTCTCCACTTGCCTTGATTTCCTGCTGCAAATTTTCCCCACCACACCCTAACTTCTGCTTGCACCAACACTTACTGCATCCTGGAGAGAGGAATTGCTCTCACTTGAAAAACAAGTGGGTGTATAAAAAAAATAGTTAAAAGAACTGTCATGGAGGAAATAGATGAAGGGGTGGAGATCATTCAAGACAGTACGATTATTAGAAAGCAAAGTTTTTTCCATGGTCTGCTTCCCTTCAGTCAGAAACCTGACTCAAAAAGACAAGACGGAAAGGCAGCTATAGGAGTCCCAAACAGGACTCTGTGGGCTGAGGATTAAAGAATGGTCAACAGGAAAGGCCAGGCTTTGACTGCTGTCCCATGCAACAGCTCCATGATTTATGAGTCTGGAAATCCAGTCTCCCTCGTTTCAGCTCAGTGGCCCAGCTGCCACATGGCAAGCTTGTATTCTCCCTGGCCCAATAAATCTGACATTCCTCTCTACACAGCAGCACTGCTTCAAAAGGGGAGACGAAAGGCAACCTCACCTTCCTACCCACCTCCCCAGGGCCACCCAGCCAAGCATTCAATTTATATAAGGAAAGTGGGATGCTTAAAAACTCGTTTTAAAGACAAAAGGACCACAATCTCATTTTGAGAAGTGTCCATTATGGCTGATAAGGGTAGGTGTGGAGTGAAAACACTTCCATATGAGAACACACTTTGCTGCTTTTGGAGCTGGAGGTGGATAGGATGCCATAAATGGATGCTAACCTAAGACTATAGATGCAAAAATTTGAAAAGGAAGTGGAGAATTTTCATAGAATTGACGAACTGTGAAAGACCTAAGAACACAGACACCTCCAGAGCTGAGAAAGGTTAATCATAGAATCACAGAATTACAGAATGGCCCAGGTTGGAAGGGACCTCAAGGATTGTGAAATCTCCAACACCCCCCCACCACCACCACCACAGGCAGGGCCACAAACCTCCACATTTAATACTCGACCAGGCTGCCCAGGACCACATCCAACCTGACCTTGAACACCTGCAGGGACGGGGTATCCACAACCTCTCTGGTCAGCCTGTTCCAGCACCTTACCACGCTCATAGTAAGGAACTTCCCCCTGACATCCAACCTAAATCTTCCCTCCTTAATTGCACTATGATTTTGGAGCTAGGAGACTATGCTACTTCTAAATGGAAGTTGTAGAATGTTGCCAGTTTCTGTAGGTCAGCAGCTGACTGGATGGGCAACCTGGCCAGGTCTCAGCTGCCCAAACAAGAAAGCCCCCAGTGTATGTCATCCCGTCACCTCACATTTTGGCTGTTTCTGGAGAGAACACTGCATGGGCTGAGCAGAAGCCATGAGTCCCACTGCTCAAGTTCAGTGCGCATCACAGATAGAGGTGGACTGTGTTGCCCACTAACAGGTCAGCATTTGCACAGAATCCACCAAAGTCCCATTTTAAGCATCTTCACTTACATCTGGCCTCCAGTTCTCAGTTCTATCAATTCAAGGCTTTAAGCTTCTTAGAAAATCTAAGCTTATTGCAGTCTCTCTGAGAGCTGCCCCAGGCCCTGACCTGCTTTATGACTGGGTGCTGTAGGGCATGTTGTCCATAGGCCACGCTTCTGCATCATCCTTTAGGGCACATATGGGTGATAATGTTGAAGGGCTGTGCTGCTGAACACACAAGTTTTGTCCATTAATTTTAACAGTGAAAGATTTTCTCTGTGTATTAAGTACTCTACCTATGCACTGATTCGTTCAGTTATGTGCACACATACATATTTATGTGCACCTGTGTATGCAAATACATGTAGTTATACACATATCACATTATATACATTTCTTATTTATAATCTTTCTTTCTAAACAGATGGCACAGAAAAATACAGCAGGTCCTGATGGATGCGTACTATACCCATCAGTGGACACTAAATAATATTTGTCATTGCACAGAGTATTCAGCTCATGGTACTGTAGAATTGAATCATATGTGACAGATCACATCTACCTGTTTGAACACAAGGTCCTCATCCTACCTAGGAATGATTGGCTGCTATTTGGGAAAAGGATTGTTCAGTTTTGGCTGTGCCCCCACCTCATTTGCAAGTGAATGCACAAGGCAGACCTTAGCAGCCTTCATTTAGTTTTCTCTCTTTGCTCTCGAATCCCTCATCTGTACACTGCCATTCAGCACAGCAGGGGTGTCAGGTTCCCAGACCAGAACAACTCCGGTCCCTCTAATTATTGAGTGAACTTTGTCTTTTGCTTTCACTGAGGTAATGGAGTCCACAGGGAGCAATGATCGGCTCTGAGGTATAATGAAGGTCACTTTCATCAAGATATTTATTTCTTTGAATTAATAAGAAGGCAGAAAAATATCTATCCTGAACTGAATAAAAAACCACTTTGTTGCTGTATAAGCTACAACCAGCAGATAAAAATGTATCTTGCCGAAACAATAAGAACTTCTTAAACAGAAAATGAATGAAAATACATCATCTGCACCACATGTTATTCATTAGACTGTCCAAAGTCTCATTTTACCACCGTTATATCCCTGCTGGGGTGATTGGCATGCAGCTTGTGGCATGGGATAGCTGCTTAGAGTTTCCCTGGCTTCACAGGTACAAGCACAGATAAGCAACCAGAGGAGCTAGAAGGACAAACACAGGATAAAGAGAAAATCTTTGTGAATCACATTCACTGTAGCTTAGTCAGGTGAGGTAGCTAAATCAGCTCTGTAAATTGTGGCTGCATTTGCTGTCTAGACAACGCTAAGCTACCTGTAAAGATAGAGTCTCTTCTTTTAAAGAAGGGATGTGGTTGTGGAACATACCACAGAGATAACAAACCCCAGGGGCTGATGTCTCCCCTTTACCCACAGTGCCGAGTGTGTATGGAATAAGTGGCATTACTGAGACTCCCATGCTATGGCAGGCTCTACAGTCATAAAGTTGAAGCTAGACTGTTAATCTCCAAATTTAATTGGAATACAGGCTATGAATAAGGTTGTGTTTGTGTTTGTTTGTTTGTTTGTTTTCTTAAGCTGGAGAAGAAAATATAGTGACCATAATGTTTTAAAAAGTTAAGCTAAACAAGCAATTGTAGTGGTGTTAAGGAAGAAAAAGGTAATGGTGTTAAGGATAGGTTCGATTTTAACCTTCAAATGCCTTCAAAAAACAGCACATAACAATGCCTGTCAGTGATGCAAATCCAAGCACTGTTTGTGGGACTACTGCAACTGATACCAAGGTGACTTTTGTTTTAAGTCAATATTCTTTAGCAGGACTGCTCTAATGCAAACAAACAAACAAGCCAACCAAGCAGCGACTAATAACCTCCTCTGGAAAGTAAAACATCATTCCAAGAAAGTCAAATGTTTTCTTCTAACAATATTAAAGACATTATGTGTCTCTATGGTCTGCTATGAATGGAGCATATAGCCATAAAGTTGATCCTCTTTCTTTCATTTTGGTTCATCAGGGCTCTATATAATTATTATTTCCTCTTGCCCAGGATAAATGAGGACAAGAAAGCTCTCTGTATTTCATAAGTAACTGTAAAATAAACAAGGAAAACCTGGCACATTCTTCTTTTCAGCTGTTGGAGACTCCTCGACAAAGCACATCTTCCCCACTGAAGGGTTCACAGTAGCACTGAACAGTCTTTTAAGGATCCAGATTTCTTCCTGAGAGGGTATCTCATGCTATGCTTCCATTCCTGAACCTTTGAATTAAACAGATATTCAGCAGAGCATGCTGAATCGCCAACTAGTTTTCCAATAACAAGCTACAAAAACTTACAGTGGCTTTTAAATTCTGCCTTCCCTTCCTCCTCCTTCTCCCCCTTTCTCTCCCCCCCTTCCTCTCTCCTCACCCTTCCCCTTCCCCTCCCACTCTCCCTCTCTCTTCCTCTCCCACTCCTTTCCCTCTCCTTCCTCTCTCCCTTCCTTCCCTTCCTCCCCTTCCCTGCCCTTTCCCTTTCTCTTCCCCTTTCCTTTTCTTTTGTTACAAGGATGTTTTTGGTGTTTTTTTTTTTTTTTTAACTACCTGCCTGCTTGATTCCTAACCACACTCCTGTTGAAATGACTTCTGGGCAAGCTGACCTTCATGTCTGGATGGGTTCATAACTCTGCCCTATTCTGTTTCTCCAGATCACCCATCCTGGATGTGCCATGCAGGCTCAGAAGCTGGGCATGTTTTTCTCCAGAGTTTCTCCTAGCACTTTCTTTGCAGGTGGAGTCTGCTGCTTAACACGGGCGTCTCCAAGATTTTCTTCAAAAAGGCACACTTTCAAATTAATTTTTCTGCCTGGGATTTTGAGATAATTCTTCGCCTCTATTAATCAGAAAGTTCTGAAGATTTCTCCTTTTGCAGCTATAAATATAGGCGGCTTTTTTGCTTTTTTTATGAAGCTCTGCTGTTTTGTTTCCTTCTGGTGTCTCCGTTAACTATTGAGGATTTTCCTTTGTAGCCTTTTTGAAATGTGACAAGCATTGTTCTGTCGTCACAGTTCAGAACTTGAAGTAAAATTTCAGTACTCTCTTTGCCATATATCTGTCACTCATAGAATGTAATGTAGCAGAGATGAAAATAAATGCAATTCTCTTGAAAAACTCTGAACACCCTCCAATTCTACTAATTCCAAGGGAGCTGTTGCTTGATTTGTTCATTCAGTCTTTCGCTCCTTTGCAAAGTATATAGTGAATGCTATTACCAGTAGTAGTGGCTGGCAAAATTTCTTTGCAGTACACTGACTGATGTCTGCTTCAGATGAAGTTAATGTCCCTTTTCATCTATCTAGCAAGATCCTGTTTATAATGTCCTTTTTACTTAAATTTCAATTACTGTTTGCTGAAGTCCCTTCTATATTGAGAAGAAATTAATGTTTTGTCTGTCAAATATACAACTGAATTATTATTTCTGCATGTCCAAAATGTTGTTCAGCAATCATACCACAGTAATAGAATCACAGAATCACTAAGGTTAGAAAAGACTTCTAAGATTATCTAGTCCAACCATTCACCTACCACCAATAATGCCCACTAACGCGTGTCCCTCAGTGCCACGTTTCTTGAACATCTCTGGGGATGATGACTCCACCACTTCCCTGGGCAACCTGTTCCAAAATGGTAGAATAATGAAACAACATATTTAAATTAATTTTAAAATCAAACTATTCTATTGATAACAGTGTTGAAATACTGCCAGGTTTTTTTTTACAATTTCACGTAGCTCTTGTTCTGCATTTTAAGGAGCACAACGAGCTCTTCAGACAATGTAAATGCACATTTATGTTAGTTTTAAAGAGGCTTTGGCACCTTATGCTAAGTAAATTCTGGTAATTTAAATATATAACATTAAAACAGAAACATGTGTTTTTATGTTCTTTTCTGGGCTATCAAACAATTACTTTTAAATAGCCCCACAGCGTTCTTTCTACTACAAAAGATGCACACATCAAAACCAGCCAATTCAGTGAAGAGTTTTATTGGACACAGTATCTTTACAGATTTGGACAAAAAAAGAACATAATTCTGCACTGGAAAAATTCTGACTTGCAGCTATGTAGTTTTTCAGGAGCCATAATGGGAGATTTAAGGTCAAGATAACATAAGCAACTATTGTCCTTTGACCAAGCTTTGAACTTGTGCCTACTCTATGTTCTTCCACCTAGGCTACTACCAGTGGAAGAAGATAAAAGAAGATCGTTTCAAATAAAAATAAATGTTTGTAGGATACATATCACTGGTGTCAAATACTTAGCAAAACTTCTGACCTTCAGTCCTGCCAAATTTGAAACACAAAGAAGGCTTTGAAATGCTGCAAATTGGGCCCAGCTGACATTTAAACATCAATTCTGAATGTGTCCACACCCAACTATTGATGCATCAGAAGTAAGACTATTGATTTTTTTTTTTCAACAGAATGTTTCAGCCATCTGCTTTCCTTTGCCTAGTTTTATTCCTGCCAGTTCTTACAATGAATTGACTTTGGTTGGGGGATACACATACAATAAGGCTTCTCATCTAAAATAGAAATATACAGAATAACTGCTTTTGCCTGTAACCATTGCCCAGACCCTGTGCCACCAAATGGCTAGCTCTGCTTGCCCAGTCCATGATAACAGGAATAAAATAGATGTTGCCCGTGAAAGTGCCGTGTGGAGAGACCATACCCTGAAGGAGGGCTAGGCTCCAACCCATAAATTCCTGGGATCCCGAGATGCCTATTTTTGTGCACTTAGGCCCCTTTGAGTAATGCCAATGCACAAGCTGTATGTTTAGGCTGGGCTTTGATCAACAGAATTCCCCAAGCCATCATTTTGGAGAGACCACTCTTCCTCAATCCTGTGCCAAGGCAAGCAGAATACCATAAAGCACCTTACCTCAAACTAACCTGGCATCAAATGGAAAACATTCTAGTGCTGGCATATGCATGAGTTTGATCAAAATGCCCTTCTTAACCTCATCCAGCTGTTGGGTCCCTCCCCTCTGTCTGGGTTTCTGTTATTCACTCTTCCATGTGTGTTGGCTGCAGGGGGACGTGGGGGAGCCCAGGGCTTGGCCCTCATACTAATGGGTTTCAATGCAGAGGATGGAGGGCTGCCAAAAACAAGCTGAAGACACAACTTGGATGAAGCTGAGGCCTGGGTCAGATAAAAAAATGTAGACATTTCTATATTTTTCTTTTGTCCCCTCCTAGGGTACAAATCTGTCTACAATTTTTAAGCATTCCAGTTGGATCTTAGAAAGGAAAGGTGAAGAGTTGGAGGGCACTAAGATAGGGACCTTATGTTTTAGATCTGAAAAAGGCAACAAAAGCAGGGAAGTATTGCAAGAGGAGCTATGCACCATGCTGAAGGTACTATTATTATTCTGCCAGTACCAATGGGGAGCTGTGATGGAACATTTGTTTGGCTAGTTATTGCTGAAGTGTATTTATTTTATTAGCACAAAATTAACCCTTTGTTTGTTGGTCAGCCTTGGGACTTTTTGGTGTTAGCTTTTTTTGTTTTGTTTTTGTTGTTTTTTTTTTGAGGGAGGGGTTATCATTTTCTCTGCTTTAGCTGCACATGCTGGCAACCTGACCAGCCATATGGCATGCGAGAACAGTTCTGCTGCACTCCCATTGTGTCCATAGCACTTTGCATTCAGATATAACCAGGTGCTCAAAGGCGGAGGCAGATCACTGTCCCCATCTCATGAATGAGGAAACTGAGACAGAGATCACAGGGTTTGTTTGGTCCTTCTTGGGATACTGATCCAACAATAGAGCAGCCAACCCCTTGGCATACTCACTACTGGAACAGGGCATCACCAGGCATAGTACAAAGAATTGCACAGGTGTGGGGGAGCCAAAGTTAAGCACAGGCTGTTCAGTTTAGATGATTATCTGGTTTTAAGTGTATCCTCCACTCTGCATCTGAAAAACAAACCCTTGTGCTGCTGTGTTTCTTAGCACTTTCAGATGCAGCCAGATGTATTTCTACTTACGCTAGAGAGCAAGGGCCACACACTCCCTAAATCCTAAATGTAGGTAGGTGGCATGAAAAGGAAAAAATAGACTCAATGGTGTTCTTTTTGATTGAAACTGGTACAAGAAAAGTGGACATAAACTTTCAGTGAAATGAAATTAAGTAGATTTTTTTTTTTAAGAGTCTTCTTTTAAATATTTGATGCATGGAACATAAAGCACCCTTTGAAGATAATAGACAGCCTGATGAGAAGTCTTTAGTCCCTGATCTCCAGCTCAATTTATAATATATTGTCCTAAGCCGCTTCACCTGAAAAATGATTCAACAATAAATACGTTCATAGCATTTCTTATCATGGCCCAATACATTTAGTTGGATAAATTGGGTCAGTGTACTTTTTATTTTCTTTCCATTCTACTATCTCAACAGGAACCTGGCCAAATTCCAAGCATACTGCATGCCATTCCTGGTTTCACAGGCACTGAGAAAAATAACATCAATGAGCAAATGAACTAAGGATGGCTCAGATGACACAGCGATAGGCAGAAAATGGCTGGTGTTGCAGAGTATCTTCCACGGAGCGGTAGGTTTTGTTATGTTCCATTTCACAATGCCAACAAAGTACACTGGCTGTTGCAATCTGAGCTGCTGCTGCAGAGTGGAAAAAAAAAAAAAAAGTAAAACAACAACAACAACAACCACAAAGGTGGAACAATGTCTACTGCTGTAAATATACGTGATGCAGCAGGTAGGTGTAACTTGATAGCTTGATTAGTTAAGTGGCCTCCAATACTTATTTCTTCATACTTATTGAGAAGACTATACACTAACACCAGTCATTTGAGGGTGTGAAGGTTTGGTAAGATAAAATAGCTTGTGGAAGGGACACTCTGCAGTGTTGTTTTGGTGTACAGGGGAAGAGTTGCTCGGGTTATAATCACATACCTGTGTACATCATGAATGTGTGCATATATAGAGAGATACATTATTTTTATACAAGGGCTGCTCTGAAAGTATTGCCTCCTATTTTATAATGTTGGCCCACTATGTCAGAAGTGGATGGTGGTGGTGGTATGGTAGTAGAGACTGAACGTTCCCACCAATATTCTATTACATGTTGTTGCTATTTGACAAATGGCAGCAGAGGGGCAGTCTGACAAAATGGTGTCTGACATGGAAGTATGTATGAAGCAAAGGTGTGCCACTGAATTCCTCCATGTGGAAAAAAACTGCACGCATTGATGTTCATTGACGCTTGATGAACGTTTATGGAGACCAAACAGTGAGGTGGTGGGTGGTGTGTTTCAACAGTGGTGATAGTGACGTGAAAGACAAGTGACGTTCTGGACAGCCATGCACAGCTGTCACACCATGAAATGAAGAATGTCTCAATCAGCTCATCCACACGAATAGGCGGATTACAACCAGGGAACTGTGTATGGAGCTGAATATCAGCTTCAAAACATTGGAAATGATGGTTTCAGTGTTAAAATATTGCAAAATTTGCTCCAGGTGGATCCCACAAATACACAGGAACAGAAGGAATATTGTATGAAAGTTTGTCAGGACCTATTGAACCAGTATGAGGCTGAAGGCGACAGTTTCCTGGATCACATCATTACTGGTGACAAGATATGATGTCAACATGACAAACCAGAATCAAAATAGCAGTTCATGGCATTACAACATGTGAATTCCTCACCAAAGAAACGGTTCAAGACACAGCACTCAGCTGGTAAAGTTGCATGCACTCTTTTAGAATAGGAAAGGTGTGATCCTTCTGGATTTCCTGGAACCTCAACAATTCATTAACTCTGACTGCTCCATCCCAGCGCTGACTAAGCTGAAGGCTTGAACTTCCAGAATCAGGCCAGAGAAGACAACCTTTCTCTTGCAACACAGTAACACCAGGTCCCATACCAGTTTGAAGAGAATGGAGCATATTGCCAGGTTTGGCTGGGCTGTCCTATCACACCCATCATTCAGTCCAAATTTGGCACCTTCTAACTTCAATGTGTTTGGGCTGATGAAAGATGGACTGCATGGACAATGTTTTCCTAGCAACAATACCATCACAGCCACTATGAAATAGTGGATCACCTACCCTGGAGCAGATTTTTATGAGTGTGGCAGGCAGGCTCTTGTTCATCATTGATGAAAACACATAACTATTATTGGTGACTATGTTGAGAAATAATGTTTCATAGCTGAGAATTTGCTCTACCAACTTGAGTTATCGTTCTCTTTGTAGGTACTGTAGTTTCCATGGAAATAAATTGAGGCATTACTTTCGGAGCAACCTATGTATTTCACATAACCAAAATTCAGAGATTTTCAGACTCATTTTTTTTGTTAAATGTGAGACATACACAAGAAATTATCTCTGTAGTTTCTAGTGCTCTTTCAGAGCAATCTACATATACTCACATATATATCTCCTGAAATATACAAGTGATTTCCCAACATTTTGGGGAGTTATCTTTTCTCCTTAGTCTATATACCTAACAGTCTCACTGTCGCCTTAGAAAATTCTATTTACAAAGGGAATAGCTTTTGAAAAACAGTTGTTGTCCCCTCATTTTTTCCCCTAGTCTGGACAAAGGCACAAGCCGTGTCTTTTTCTACCAGTAACGTGTTTCCAGCTACTGTTCACCAAATTAGTTGAATGACAACCTGCTCTCAGAAAGTGGGAGCAACCTTATCTTAAACTGAAGCAGCAAACAACCCCAGGATTTTCCTAGCCCTCCTATCAAAAGGCAAGTAACACCATTATTCTGCCAAAATTGAGGCACAGAGAAATCCTTAAGTAAATCACTGACACGGCTGGGAGTGAAAGCTGGGCTCCTTTGTTCCTAGGCTGGTATGTACACCACTAGAAAACTCATCTCCTCCTAGCCAGTGGGAAAGGCTGCTGAATTCCCTTGGGGCAGCAGGGAATTTCACAATTATTCTGTGTAATCCTACAATTATAAAACACCGGTTTCACTAAAGACATAAGGTAAACCCTACTGAATATACACAGCCTGTGAAAACCAAACCACATCTGCAAGAAGGAAACCCAGAGATCACCGTCTGTTGTTAATGAGATAACATTAATAGCCTATTTGCACCTACCAGAGCTGTGTGATGGAACCATCATGATCACACAAAGCTCATCAGCGACCACAGTCATTAACAGAGACACACCTCCGGACACACAGCAGAGTGAAATAAAAAAAAAAAAAAAAAAAAAAAAAAGGCTAAAACCTCTGTATTTTTCCAGGTAACATGGAAAATCACGCCAGGATTCATTTTCCCCATTTCTGTTTACTCTTGGAGTAAATGAACATCCAGTGCTTCTGCTAGCATCAGGGCATGCCTCCAGAATGACTTGTCTGAGGTCACAATGTTTTTGGCAGTGTTTTGAATAAGACCCCAGTCTCCTGAGTCCTGGAGCTCTCTCATGGGTGAGGAATTACGATCGAGGCTTTGTAGTCGTAATCAAACAGAAGTGATTGTAGTGAGAACGCAGCATATGGAAAAGCAAGAGAGGATTGGATAGGACTTGGGACAGGTAAAAGATAAAGAGGCGTTGTTGAATTAAACCTGCAGCAAGAATTCCTGACCTCTTTATGCCAAGTTGATTAAGAAGGTGAAAAGTAATGAGCAAAACAGGGAGATGATAGCTAACAGCTGATTACAGGAGGGTAAGCTCGGCACTGCGTGACTGCCCTGGAGTGCACTTGGTCGAACTTTACTCATTTTAACCAGCAGCAGGATTTCTATCAGAAGTAGTTGGTAAGTCTGTAGCATGTCTGATAGTTTGCAGGGAGTTTCACTTGGGTTCTTCACTAGCGTCATAGCAGAGCTTTTCCTGCTCACTTGTATAAAAACCAAGCATTGCGTGACTGTATCCAGGAGAAACATAGTTACTTAAATCAAGACTCAACGAGCGAAAATTTAAGCTGTAAATTAACTGGGTCCCTATTATTACATGCTGAAATCAGTTATCTGTAAAGAAATCAGCACAGTCCTCCACAGTGTGACCTGCATTTTATTTCCTCAATATGCCATAAAGCGCTTCACTTCTAAATGGGGTACCTGCTTAAATAACCATACTTAATGTTGTATTTTCACAAAATCCAAAAAAAGAGATGACTAAGGTTCAACATGTTCAAAAGAAGCAATGCTTCACAGTCTGCCAATTACAGCTATAACAAGGAATTTCCAAAAATAGTTACTCGGAGGTGACTGTATTTCTGTGGTGAGCAAAGTAATTTCCATTATAGCTTTTGCTTTTTGCAGAAGAGTAAAATCTTCACTGAAAGCAGAGATTTCCTCTCCTTCTTGGGTTTGGTGGTTTTCCACACAAACACACTTCTTACAAAATGTTCCTGGGTCACCAAATTTTCAGCAACGCAGTCACAATTTGTTTTCAATTGTCAGTAGTTACGTAGAAATTTGAGGACAGCTTTTTGGTGTTCTTTTGAGTTACAGATAATGTTGCAAGGAATCAGACCCGCGATTTAACATATGTTTGATACTGCAGACAGTTTTGAGCTTAGCAGTAAGCATGTGGCTAGTCTAATTTAGAGGAATTATAAAATTAGATAGGCTCATTTGCAGTCTGGGGTAAGAGATTTGTTTTTAGGCTCACGGCATTTGAAGAATCTGATCAGTTCTTTATTTTTGAAAGATAATTCACTTCATTTTGTTGCACTGACTGGCTTACACCAACCGCTTCTGAAGTGTCCATGATATGTGTCTGCTCAGGACCATAACTTGAGCTCTGTAATTCCTGAGGGTAATTCACAGCAGTAGACACATTGCCAGAAGTGAGCCACAGATATGATAGCAGCAGGACCTGTATTTTACACTGTGTCACCTGACATACCTGGCCAGACGCATCGTTTTGGTAACACTGCCTCTGATAAGATATAAACTGTCTGATGTTTCTATAGGAAATCAGAATGGCTTCTGCATTAAACCATTGCCTTTTATTAGATATCTAAGCCATTAAGTGGGCTTTGCTTATCCTTCGTAGCATCTTTGCTGCCTTAATGTTTTCTGAGAAATCTTCCACTGACTTCAAAGGGATCTGTATTTTATTCTACATATTTAAAATTATCTATTGCATACTTGATATTTTTAGTGCAAGAAGCAGTGACAGCATACGCTGCCAGTACTACATGGATAACTTTAGCTTAACCTGTCCTATTGGACAATAGTTTACCTTAGAAAACTGTATAGACTTTGTCAAATAAAAACATGTTTTTAATCAAATAAACCTGTTATTAACACTTTTTTCCCCCCTTTTTGTCCATAGAATGTATGCTCAGACTAGAACTCAGCACACTCTACCTTGTCCTTTTACAAACAGGTATTGTGACACAATAAAAGGGTTTCATCACACGGCATGTGGAATTGGGACTTACTATTTAGCGTGGCTTTCATTTATGAAATGGAGTTTAGTCATGAAAAGGCAGGCATAATGGAGTGTTTTTGACAGAAAGATATGTTATCACCTTCTCTTGATGTTCAGTAAAGAGAAATGACAAGGTAAAAGGGCAACTGATAGCCATTTTTACCACAGATTTTTCAATGTTTTATCTTAGATGGTTTCTTCTAAAAGGGAAGCCCAGAAAAACACAATACAGATTTTGAACCTTATCCTGCACTACAGTGAACTGACATCTACTTTAAATGCAAACGTTAATAGATGTCATTTATTGTATTTTGCATGAAACTTCAGCAACTTTCTGATTTTACCAGCTTTAATTACTTCTTCTTTAGAGGCATTGGGCATGAGTGCTGCTGGTGTATAGGGGGGCAGCGCATTGCTGCTGAGCCGCAGCTCCATTTCGCACTGCGACAGCATTGCCCACCCCTTCTGTTTCATAAAACACGACATGCCCATCTGCCTGGCATGAAGTTCATTTATGAATAGGGTTTAATCCTCAGTGAAAGGTCCAGAACTTCTTTTACTCATCAACCTTTTTTTCACCAATTACCACTTCATGGGGAAAAAAAAAAAAAAAAAAAAACAAAAAAAAAAACACCAACAGAACCAGTCCAGGCTTTTACTCTAACTCACATTTCAAAACTGCTTCAGGAAAGTTAAAAATGTCACAAGTTAATCTATAATAAACCCACAGCCTTGTATCTGACAAGGCAAGATAACTCATTGCGATAAGTGAAACTCCAACTAACATGCTCAAAAAAACATGCCTGCTAAAAGAACATCAAATTTTCACCACGTGCTTACACTGGTTCTGTAGCATTGCGTATTTTTTTTCTGCCTCCAAATGTTTAAATTCTCTGAATTCCCCTCACCTTTTTCTGCATGGTACTTCTCCTGGATCATTTTCTTCTGCAGACTTTCCTTCACTGTAACACCTGCACTAGCACAAAGAAAGGAGCAGCACAGGCATAGGAAGAAATGGTAAAAGAGCATTTCCCCAGCAGAAATATCTGTCTGAGCCAGATTGAGTGATTGCCTGATAAAGAAAATACTTGTAAAACATCCAGATACAAGCTTCTCAGGTTTTTCATGGTGTCAGAAGCAGACACTGGATCTTCAGATTCTGGTAAAAGTGCATTAAAATACAGTTATTCCATTTAACATGAGTAGTGCTAACATGTTTCTAGCCGGCAATGTATTTTTTTCCTAGCAAAGCTTAATAATTTTGGCATGAAGAGACTGACCTAAATATAGCTGCTGAAATTCAATAATGTTCATGTTTAGAAATTAAGTTTCCCATTGGGTTTGCTAGGCGGCTGAAATACAAGCTTAAAGTAAATGCAGCATATGTGCCAGTTTCAGCTTGGTTTTCTCCCTGGACTCCCACTGGCAAACCCTGCAGCAAAGCCAATTTGTTGGGTTCTTCCCCCCGGTCAATGCTGCAACTGGCAAGCCAAAAGGATGTATAGCATAATACCATGGAAAGGCCAAGCAGAATGAAACCCTAGTGTCACAGAGACAATGGTTTTATAATATATACACTTAGAGAAAACTGAATCTGGATATTTTAGCATTCATCACACAGATGAATCACCTAAAGATACAGACGGTCTGTTTATCAGCTGGGCTGAAGAGCTGAATTGGTTTTCATACACAAGAAGGGTAGACTTTGTGATAAGCCCTGGTACACCTAGTTAGGTAACCCTGCTCCTGCCTGAATACAGGGCTCTGCTGCATGCAATGCTCTGGGCTTATGTAAACAGAGAAGCATTTCAGAATTTGATAGGGCTCTTTTTTTTTTTTTTTTTTTTTTTTTAATAGCATTACTGGAACCTTCCCGAGAGTACGGAAACAGCATTTGTTGGAGAACAAGCCTCATTAAAATAAATGACATTGTTGCTACTTCCTCAGATAACTTTGCTCCTGTTTCTGTGGAGGTAGACTAGTTCTATTACTGGGAAACTGTCTCTACTGCCAATTCTGTGGTGGAGGAACAGCATTCTAAATTTAAAAATCCTTTTCTATTGATCCATGTTTATCACATAATACTACGCTGGCTTGCATTAAACAGCAGAGATACATTTTCATCCCTATGAAGGGAATTAAATGCCCGATTCTTATTATTGCTAATAGTTGTGTGCCTAATGCCCAGCGTGCCTTCCTGCAAACATACCCCCTTAATTGCCTAATGTGCAGTCTTGAGAGAAGCGGATTATTCAGCTTTATGTTTCTGTATTTGCAAATATACCAAGGAACCAGTGGCTGCAGCACAAAGAACAGATTTGTCAATTTGTTTATTTTCAAAACAGGACAGCACAGGGACCTTGTGCTAGCAACATTTGGCTATAGCACTGTGAAATTCTAAAAAAAGGAAGTATTTTAACATATGGATTTCTACAGTGTGGGAAGGCTTTGCTTTGCATTCAGGACTCCTTCCAATTAAATTGAATGTTAGCTCAGCCCATTTAAAATGCATATAAACTGTACTTATGGTTTTCCAGTTATGCTTACCCTCCTTCTGAAAGATACCACAAAGGGCATGACCAGGATTGCAGCAATGTTTTAACCCTGAAGTTTACAGCTGGGCTTCCACTGCATTCTTTTCTTTGGATATTAAAAAATATAGATCCCTGAAGACAGTACTTAATCGCTATTTTTCAAAACAGCTGAGGGAGATGTAGTGATATGTGTACACTCTGAGCAATGATTGTAGCATTTAGGCATTTCACCAGGATGAAAACAGTTTTGATCACATTTAGTAGTCCACAAAGAGCTTCATTAACTTCAGTAGGACTAAGCCTGGTGTCACATTAGTTCCCACAACAGCAATATGAGAATTTAGCTGTATTAAGCAAAACATAATGTAAAGGACTGTACATTTCCAAACACACTCCATGGTTGGGAATAATTGTGAAAAATTCACACATTTGGTTTCAGAGTGACTATATCTATTTTGGAATCCAAGGTTTATTGGAGTCTGTAATGTAATAAGTCACTGTACCCATGTTAGAATCTTGTGGTTGAAATTCTTTTGTGAAATAATAAGGACATTCCAAACAGGATTATCACAGAAGCCGCCATGAGATACATTTAGTGCTGATCAATCTGTCCACATTATCTCTATTCACACACTCACCTCCACCGTGAGAGGAAAAAGAAGCACAGCCCAGAAAAACATATAAGCAAAAAAATAAATCCGTTTTCCTGTGCTTTGACAAAAGCAAAACTATTTCCTCCCAGAGAAGCCACAGAGAAGTAGGTGTCTAACGGAAGAAGTGCACGTCAGGCAGAAGTCTCAAGGGTATTGAGGGTGACATAATGCTTCCACAGAGCCAAGCAGAACTATATGCCAAAACTTTTCACGTTCCAAAACTGAGCAACCCTTCTATGTTTTCATGTGGGAGACTGTTTTGCACAGGAAGCCCCTCTGCATGCCTCAGACCATGGGGAAATTATGCTATGCAGTCCTTGGCTGTGATCTCTTGGGTGTTGCTCCTGGGGTTCACCCGCATATCAAAAGATCTTCCCTGCAGCATCTCTGTGTCCAGACACCATCATCAGCTAGAGTGATTAGCTGCCTCATGCCATCAGGGCTGTGTCAGGCCTAAGGTTTGCAACCCTCACACCTCCCATTTGGGTGAATATTACTCTCATCTCTCAGATGGGGAAAGAGCATACTGAGAAATAAACCTCTTTACTCTGCTGTATCCCTGTAAGTGAGATATCCTCATTAGCAACTGCATGAGCCAGTCAGTCAAAGTTTTCCCAAATGCTTCTTAGCATCAGCTAAGTCGCATAATATTAATACCACTGCTGTCTGCTACATCTCTATGGGATTTTAGTAAAGAGAGAATGTTATTAAAAGAGATAGTGTGGCTTTCCCTTCATTTGTTCTTATGCTATCCTGTTACACATGAAACAGTCCTTCAAGCACAGCTCTGCAGGACCCGGCACTCACAGCCACGTGCCATCCAGCCTCTGGAAAGCCAGCTGGGTGCCTGCAGGGCAGTGTAATGGTACCAGGAGCCCTTCCAGGTCATTAGCTACAAACCAGCTCTAGCTGGCGCCAGCCAAAAGTAGTACCACTACCGCTAGTGAGTTGGCACTTTTCTCTTCACTGTCTGCAGAAGAAAAATCATTATCCCCACTGGCACACATTAGAGCCATTACTGCCCTCCTCATTGTGAAGTCCCAGGAATGCTAGGTCTCCTAAAACTCATGCACTACTGAAGAATCCCCCCGCTTTATGGGATGGAGGTAGCCAGAGGCAAAGTATGTGTGGAGAAGGGGAAGCACCAGATAAAGAAACATATCTCCATGTGAAAATAGATTTATTCTCTCACACGGGCAGGAGTGAGCAAACCCAAAGCTGCATGAGCAAAAGCTGAAGACTCCTCTAAGATCCTCATGCTACCCTACCTCCAACAGGATACAAAGTGATAATTTATCCAAACATTGAGACAGAGCTCCTCCGCTAGCGTAAACAGGAGTTTACCCATTGGCTGTGGCCCTCCTGAGAACAAACTCCCTTTGACTGATAAGTGATCCCGAGGATAAGGCACTATTGTTGGGCTGTTTCTAAGAGCTGGCCTTCATAAACTAATCCTTTCATGGGTGCCATAGGCACCACATTCTTAAAGCACTAAATTCACTCAAGAAATCCCACAATTAGGGAAGCAAATTGACTTAGCATTTTTTGCCGTAAAGATTTTATTTTACTAACCTATATTCAAAGAGTGCAAATTGAGTCACAATAAGATTAACAGTGCACAAACAGGTGAAACAGAGGTGGGGCTACCCAATGCATTTTTGAATCACATCTACAAAGAAATTCCACGTGCTCAAGGGCAATTACAGTCATGCAACTGTAGGTGACTGAAACCCATGACTAATAAAAATTAAATTGGCCCGAAATTAATCATATGCAGCAGGAATTATTTGATTCAACCAGATTAGTTGCTAAAATGCCTCTGGAGGGTTGGATTAGCAGAAGATATACCCTTCTATCTCAAGGCTCAGGGAGCAATATCTTACAAAGGCAAATTAACAATAGAATACATTAGCTAGTCCTCTCTTGATCTCTGGAATGAAGAAGAAAGTGGGGAAAAACATGACTGTGTGCCGGGTAGTTCATGCACTTCCAGTTCTTTCATCAAACTTACTGCAGCAGACACAGCAGCAAGCAGCAAATGCCAGTAGTTATTATAGCACCCCCAGTTTGGCATTATTTTACAGTAAAAACTGGATAGTCAAGACAGACCCCTGGTATTCAAGACAAGGATGGTTAATCTAACTTTAGATCAAGGAGGTGGTCAAAACTTAGCTATCTTTTCAGATTACCTCCAACCTTCTCTTTCATCATCTGAGTAAGTGGTGGTCTAGCAGACTCTCTGGTTGGTATGTGTCAAAGGCCTTTTTGAATTTTTTTTTCCATGATATTTTTGAGTTTACATGAAACTCAGGCATATTACCCCTTGTATTCCATGTTTATTAGCAGGTTTAATTAAACTTGACAAGTCCCTCTTCACACTGGATGATGTGTTCATCTCATGGCTATGGAGCTTTGCTCAACCGGCTGCTGGAAACCTGTTCCCTGACAGCTGGGAAAGCTGATGTTCTTTCAGATTCCCAACTAACATGGAGCAGATGCAACACCATGGCACCCTTCCAGTGTGTCCAGGAATGCTGCAGGTGGTTTAAGGATTGCATTATTTTTAGTTACTGTCAGTGAAATAGTTCCATCTATTCTGTTGTACTTCTGTATTATAGCAAACCAGAAGACCTAGTCATAAAGGAAAAAAAAGAGAAAAGAAGAAAAAAAGAAAAGAAAACTGTTAAGATGCAACCAACCAGGAAAGCCTTTGCAGTTATCTCGATAGGGCTAACCATTGTATACCTAAATCCAGGGATCCCTGGCAAAGATACACAGCTGGCTCTTCATCAGAGTAAATGATACTATCCCCCAGCTACCTTCTAAACATGGGAAAAACAGAATTATGGTATCCCATGGTTTGGTCTGGATTCCTTGTGTTTATTTATAGGAACTCCCACTGCCCTGCTTTGTCTTCTAAATAAATAATTGCACAGAATAATTTCCTCTACTAGAAAACACTATGGTTCTGATAATTCTTGGAGTGGTCTGTACCCATCAGTCATTCAACTGTTCAACTGTTCCATGGAGCTAATCAGCTACAGAAAAAAAAAAAAAAAAAAAAAAAAAAAAAAAGACATATTTTCTTTAAGGCTGAGCTGCCAAGATGAAAACTTTGCTATAAATAGGCAAAATATGCATTTAGTTTTCACAACAGCTGGACCTAGCACTGCATAGGAAATGCTCCAGCATCTGATATAGACTAAAACTGCAACACCATCATGACTTTCCAGCTCACTAAAGACTTTCAGTCCACTCACCCATACAGCAATGACATTGGTACCATAACCCTTTCACTTCCCCTCCCAGGGCAAATAAAAATAAACCCTTCAGTTCTCAAATGCTGGTTAGGAACTGTAACTCTAATGAAACTGTTTTGTAATGTAGCTGGTTAGGTTGCACAGTGGCTGGTCACTATGCTGGAAGCTGTTTTTAAATTTGATCCTAACATGGATTGACTGAATCCACCCAGAATATGGACAGGGCCTCATTTATCTGAGCTCTGATTTACAGTAAATAGAAGGAATTCAGATTTTATTTATATAACTCCCTGAAGACACACAGTATACATAAATTCACTCACCTGTTTCTGTTCGTTTTTATAAACCTAGGCATGGCTGATTTCTCCAAGAATATCTGTTGGAAAGCCTGGGGAAGAGAACAGAAGAACTGATACATACGGATGATTTTTTAGTGTTGGGAAGGGATTCAGCTCAAGCAGCAAACACTTTTATTTTTATGAGCAGTCTTATTAAGCAGATTTTGTGACATTAAGAAAGCTTTATTATTATAGATTTCCTTGAAATCACTATTGAATCAAATTTAGCTGCAAAGCCTTCAGTGTGTTTGGTACTTATGCTTGAATCATCTTTTACATTTTTCATAAGTCGCAATCCGAAGAGAGTAAAAAATATGAAGTCCATATTTAAAAATTATGTCAAGGGCAGAAATCACTCTGCAATTAAACTCATCTTTTCTTAATCATCTTCCTATGTAGATCAAAACATGTCTAGTGTGAGCAAGAGCTCTGTCTTCTCCCCTTAGAACAATTTCTAGACAAAGATTTTAAGACTTCAGATTTCACACTTGAAATACATTTACAGTGCTGATGGTACCCAACACTATTCACAGAGAATCATAGGGAAATGTAAGTTGGAAGCCTACCTTCACATTTGATTGTGTTGCTGAGGACGTTTTCCAGTCAAGCTCTGAGTGCCTCCAAGGAGAGAGCTTTCACATCCTCCTTAGGTTCTGTTCTAAGGCTAAAATAGTGAAGGATTCTTCTGCACCTTGTTGCACACTGCTTTAGATATCTTAGCAATTTGGCCTTCTGCCTGCACTGTTGTAAACTGCCTTTTGACCCAACTCCACAACCTTTCACCCAAGCTGCAAGGGCAGTTTGCCAGAGCCTCTGCCACCATATCTCCTCCTTGTTACTCTCACAATGATTTTTTCAAGCTGTTTCTCTCATGCACCCACAACCCTCAACAACATCACTGTGGTAGGCTTTCATGGGAAGTGACTGCTGCTAGTGTGAAAATCACCCCTTCTTGCTCCTTTTTCCTCTTCAGTTGTAGCTTTTGTGTTACATTAGGGGACAAGCAACGTGCATGAAGAAATCACTGCCAAGATTCATGAGGCACCTGCCCCATAACGAAGAGTGCTACAGCCAGTGCTAGCAGTCTCACCAGTGGGAACAACTAGCAAGAAGCTTGTGCAAGAACTGGTGAAAACTACTGTGGGAAAACTACTGTGGGGAAACCCTGCTGAGGAGGACAAGTAGGATGTTCATCTGGAAACACTCATTATTTCCTTTCCCAGCTGGTCTCTGAGCAGTTTCCCCTGTAACTTCTTCCTGTCTATTCCTCTTCCTTTGCTCTTTTCTTATATTTTCCCCCAAAAAATAGTTTTCAGAAGTTGATACACACCATCAGCTATGGATGGACCTTGCTAATATGTCTTTGTGTAATATGAACACATCATCTCAACATCCTTTGTGAACAGCATGGTAAGGGTTTCCCTTTCTGCAGCTTGTCACTGCTCTCATCCTCTTTCTGTGCACATCAGAGAGGAGTCATGATCTGTGCTCTCTGTAACCCTTCTTCAGGCAATAGAAGACTGCAATTAGACACACACATATAGAAACCCTTTTGACTTTCCTCATATGTCACATTCTCCAGTCCCCTCGGCGTCTTCACAGCCCTCCTGTGGACTCCTTCCCATCTGTTGACAACTCTTTTTAGGTGCCCCTTGACCAGACGCAGCAATCCAAGTGTGGTTTGTGAACACTGAGAAGAGGGGAAAATCACCTTGTTTAACCTGCTGGATGCTCCCTTGCCCAGGAAGTGGTTAGCTTTCATCCTGACAAGGATGCACTGGTGGCTTATCAACCACTACCATGCTAAAAGAGCTTTTGCTCTTTTAAGTTTTGCTAAATGCAAGGCAAAAACATCCACTGCTTTTCACTTAGTCACACAGTCAGGCATTTCACCACAGAAAGCAGTCAGGCTTATCAGAATCAGTTTGCCTTTAGTAAACCCATTCTGGTTGTTCCCTAACTTCCTTATGGTGCCCTTAAATCTACCAGACTTCAACAAAA
>PPHD01005011.1:0-25161 GCA_002909625.1 Bambusicola thoracicus | reverse complement strand
AGACTTTCAAAAAAAAAAAAAAGGAAAAAAACCAAACCAAACAAACAACGAAAAAACCAAGAAAACCAAAACAAAATGTAATGTTTTGTATTGCTTTTTACTAGAAACATTATGCGACTTCTTGTAAACCAGATTATGTTATCAAATGCTGGCAGGTTTCTTGGAGAATGCTTTAAAAACTACTTTGTTAATACAAACACAACTCCCTTATAATGCCACACTTGAAAACTGAGTTTGTTGCAAATGTAGTGTTGTGCCTTCTGATGGTAATGTGTTTCTCCCTGTGAAGGAATAATTAAGTACAATTACATGATTGCATATTTGATTGAAGGTTTTTGTTTCATGATGGTGTACTTGTCAAATTATCTTTTATGACTTCAGGTCTTGCTTTTTGGGCTGAAAGTATTTTAAGGTGATCTCAGGATTCCTCACTGTTCTCAGGTTGCTGTGGCTACTCAGTTTAGTGGTGTAGAAGGCAATGACAGTGTGCACATTACCACAAAAGTCTGTGAAGAGCTTGCGTTGCTGATACCAGCAAACTTCAATGCACTGTATTAAATGTTCTCTTGATAAAGCAACATAATACAGAAAAAAGATAGTAGTGAAATAGATTTGGATTGTGTCAAACCTCACTGTTGTTCTAGGAGTTGTTTCTTTCTGGTTGATACTCTAACTAATCTGAATCAATAAGAACCTGAAGGCTGGTTCTCTGAGCAAGGTTTAGAGACGCCAGTCAGGTTTTTGTGGTTTAGTAAGTTAGAACTGTGTTCCTTGTTGATTTCTCTTGTTTGAAAGCAAATCTATTTGTTTTAAAACAAATTTATTCTACCTTCTTCTCAGAGTCCCTTGTGGTCATCTCTAAAGTCTGTTAGTGCACTCAGTCTGAATGCTAGTGCTTCGAAGCATCCAATGGGACCTGCTTAGTTACAGCTGGCAATGAGAATGTAGGGCTGTGCCATCCCAGAGCTGTGGGAGGCGTATTGCTCCCTTGAATTACTGTTGAGGCGTATTGCTCCCTTGAATTACTGCTGAAAACTTTTCTCAGCAAGCGAGAAGCATTCTTCATTTTAGAAAAGTGTGGCTCGTAAGTTTCTGTTTATGGCTGTAATCTGTCTTTTTGCTTTAGTATAAGCTCTTTTCTCCTTTCCTGTTCTTGGAGGAGGTTGGCAGAAAGGCTTCTGATGAGTGTTGGAAACATCTTCCTTGATTAAACACTGATATTAATACCTAGAAGGAGTTTTGAGCGTTTTTTTGTTAATGCTTCCGTGGACCTCTAGAAGGGTGGTCTTCTGGAAGAGTTCTCAAGAGTACTGGAGTGGGACAGTAGTATGCAGACTCGTTCTCTCCATTGTGAACTTCATATGACAATCCTGATGAGGTACTTCTCAGTTTCTTTAGTTTTGGCATAGACAGGTCAGCATAGATTCAGAAAATGAGTACCTTGTAGCTGTATCGAAAGAAAAATAGTTATTCTCCTTTCTGAGATATGGATGGCTAGAATTCATTCAGTGTAAAATCTTAAGTGTTGCAGCATGATAACACTAACTTGGTCCCCACCATTTTTTTTTTCCCTGCTCCAACTGGTCACACACTGTTTTTGCTTGATTAGTTTCAAATTTGAGTGCTTGCATACAAGCAAAGCAGATAGGTTAACCTGGTCAAAGGTTATGAAAAACTCCAATGACTTCACAGCCTTTCAATCTCTTCTATCCAGAAGATCTGCAGTTCAGCAAGCTTGGTAGTTCTTTCCATCTTTCTTTTTTTTCTGTCTGCTTGGAATGTGTGCATTTATTTAATTCCTTCTTCCTGGAGACAAGAAAGAGTACCTGGTAAAAGTAATGATCTGAAAATTGTTGGGGATTCTGCCTTATACTGCGTAGGATCTCTGGATGTAAGTGCAGCTATTAGTATGAATTCCATGATACAGAGTACTTGAGAGAAGTGCAGGCATCAACCTGTGCTAATAAGTTTTGGATAAGGTTGACATAATTTTTTTTTTTAACATCTGTTTGTATACTTGCCTCAATAGCTGACGTAAGTGATAGTTGTGTAAATGCTTCCTTGGGACTCTGTGCTGATTGTATATTTGGTATTAATATATAAGATGGAGGAACAGAATAACATTTCTCACACTAGAACTTGTGTGCCTGCAGTACAGAGAATACTTGAAAGCGTAATTTGAGTTCAGTCTGCTTTGTCTTACTTAGTGAAGATAAATTCTGCTTTTACCTCATCGGGATGCGAGCTTTCTCTCAAAAACAGTGTGAGTGTTAAAAAA
This sequence comes from Bambusicola thoracicus, assembly GCA_002909625.1. Classification (NCBI taxonomy): domain Eukaryota; kingdom Metazoa; phylum Chordata; class Aves; order Galliformes; family Phasianidae; genus Bambusicola; species Bambusicola thoracicus. The sequence continues at coordinate 22,883 of PPHD01005011.1, read as the reverse complement.
ACAGTGTTATATTCATTCTTATATTTGTTGCCTTGGATTACTAGCATACTTTGCCTAGAATCTTTTCTGAAGAGTTCTTGCAGTGAGTGCAGGAAATACATTCAAATGTTTAGTTGGTGGTTTGAATGGACAAAACAAAAAAGGCTGTTAAAGAGCAAGCTTTTGAGGTTTGTGTGCATATGTACATGAAGATAAATGTATACACACATTAAATAATTGAGGCTTACGTATTGTAAGTCTAAGAGTTAAATGGTAAAGAGAAGCCCCAGATTGGTCTTTGTGCATGGGGCTGAAGTTCTTCCTGTCTTTCATCCTTCCCTTTTAAACTGCACAGTGTTTGTGAGCAGATCCTTCTTCCTTCCTTCTTTCTTTCCTGAAACGCCACTCCCCCCACCCTCCTTTCCAGCAGCATCATCTTACAATGAATAGTAGAATAGCTTACAGAAAAGTCAATAATTTATGTCCTGAAAAATTGATGAACTGACAGCTCAGCCTGGGCTACAGGAAGTCTTGTAGATGAAACCAGTAACTTGTGGCAGTACACTTTCAGATTAAGGAATAAAATTTTATATGCTGTACCAGTCACCTGTATTTAAATTTATATACCTTTTGTAGCAAAAAATAAGTAAACAGTAGATGTTACTTTCTTGGTGCTGTAGAACAGATTCTTAAAAATATTGATCATTCTGTGAACTGTTTTCACTGAGACAGAATACCTGAACTGTACTTCTAACCTTGATGTGTATTTGTCAAAACTGGTAAGCTATTCCATGCCTGTTTCATGGAATGTAAAGTGGTGATTTATGCCCTGTCACTCTTTGATTTTTCCACTTGCATAAGTACACTGTTCTTAAAATCAGATAGTGTTCCTTCTTTATGCTGTTAAAAGAGGAAACATTTGTTTTATATATTTAAGGAACCCTTTGAAGATGGCTATGCAAATGGAGAGGAAGGAACGCCAGCTGGAGATGCAGCTGCCACTTACACACCTGACAGCAAAGGGATAGTTAAATTTGGGTGGATAAAAGGTGTATTGGTAAGTTTGATATATTGTACTTGAGTGCCTTAAAAAGATGTTTCTAGTAACTTTCTTTTGAGGTGTGACTGTAACATATTTGGATAAAGAAAGCACAGGATGTGAAAACTATAGTAAAGTTTGTTGTTGTCTTTTTACTGAATTTTAAGGATGTAAATACTACAGGACTTTTAAGTTTTGAAGCAGTTGTGGTTTCTCTGCATAGGATTTGTTCTGAAGGTGCATGATTTGTAAAATGCTAAAAGATGGTATAAGTATTCATATGTGGTAAAAATGAAAAAAAGCTATGAAACTCTGTATGAGTTGTAATTGGTATAGACATGAAAATGGAGAGAATAGCTATGTATTCACTTTGTGAAGTTTTGGACAGAGAACTTGATACTTTTTTTTTCATAAACAGTAAATACTACTGTATGGAGGGTACCAACATTTGTATGGCAAAACTTGACTTCAGTTAAGTATGTGAATTTCATTGAGCCTGTTAGAGGAAGTTGACTTGTTGCAGGTTTTGGGGGGCTCAATACTAGTACTTTTTTATGATAGGGAAAGAAACTTTTGAGTTTCTTTCAGAATAATGAGAAATTATGGATAACACAGGCAATTTTATTTCAAGTACATATTAACTTGTTTTTTGGCAGAGAGAAGCCATGATTAATACCTATACTCTCCAAAATTGTGAGACTTTGTAGCGGTGGCTCTAAGTGCAATAACTGGTTAATATATACTGAACTCAGTACCTGATCTTGGTTGAGCAAGATTCCACAGTGCATTAGCAACTTCCTTACAGGTTTTGAAGTAGTGATATGCTTTCTCATGGAAGAAAGAGTACCTGCAGCAGTTGTATAGCAGATATGGTCCCCTCCTCTCGAGGTATTCCAACCAAGGACTGAATTGTTTAAAGCAGGTGTGAAGCTGATGCTGAATTTCTCTAAGCCCAAATTCTGCATTTATGCTATTTTTCTAGGCAACAGTTCTAAGTATTAAAGAGTTTGAAAGAAAAGTTTTATAGTGTATTTTCTCTACGATGACTTGAAACTGATACTAGATATTTTCATGGGATTGATGTTGCTGCCCTGTATCTTCAAAAACCTATCTGGAAGTTTTAAGGAGGTTTGAAACTTTCAGCTTAGTATTTCTTCATAGGCATAAGCGGCCAAGGTGAATGTTTCCAGCTCAGATGTTTTTGCATTTTGCAAAAGATGCTATAAATCTCTCCAAACATTTTAACTTAATGGTTTGGAGAGGTATTTGTCTACCTTCAGTGACCAGCTAAACATTTTGCAGGACTGATGCTGTATTCTCCAGCTGAGAGGGACACCTGAAACTTGCTGTTTGTCTCCTGACTTCTGTGCAGTACAAAATCTATTTTATTGAGGAAAAGAACTGATTCATTTCCCTTCCTACTATACCTCTGCCTTTCCTTCCTGTTAATATGTTGTTCTACTGTAAGATATTGTTGGGTTTATCAGTTGATTAAATGGAGAAAATATTTAGTAGGATATTGCTTTAGTACTTGGAAAATAACATATGAGAGATCTGAACTTAAACAATTTGAGACTTTGCAATTGTATTTTAGTGATATATTTTGCAGTATAAATTTTGAATCCTAAAGGTTGGGGGGTCTGAATTACTTATTTGTATTTTTGATCAAGAAGTACTAGCATGTCAGATGTTGAACTGCTTTAACTTTCTCTTGTTTAAGGTACTAATATTTTAATTGTACTTAGGTTCTCTTTTATTTTCTTAACCAAACCAAAATTGTCTAACTTAATAACTTATGATTGTAAAAGCCATTTGAAAAATAGTGAGAAAGAGCTACAAGGTAACTCAAGCAGTATTTGAAGTACAATGAATTAGTGGAGATGACTGCAGCTGTAAGGCATATATGTTAAACGTCTCTTTTGTCATCTTAGGTACGATGCATGTTAAATATTTGGGGTGTGATGCTCTTCATCAGACTGTCATGGATTGTAGGACAAGCTGGAATAGGTATGCATACAAATGTTATACCTTTATATCAGTGACTTTTAAATGCAATCTAATACAGGATACTGAAGTTATTAAACTAGGGTAGAAAATTGCTGTAATATGGCCAGTATTTTACCCTTATCAAAACTTCAAACAGTATAAAGTATACTTACAACTTCTCATTTGGCTACAAGGTACATAATTTTAAAATTGATATTTTCAAATCTTCAGTAAATTGTGTAGAGATAAACTTCTGGATCTTTAGTTATTAGAATCTGTATATGGACTGTATAGTGTATAAGTCTTTGAAGAAAATACTTAGAATTGGACTGCAACACATCTGTCACCTGCAAAAGTCACATGTCTCCTTGAATATCTAGCATATGGTCTTTACTCTGCTGATTGAAGATTACATCTGGCTTTGTTTGTATCCAGGAAAGGGATCAAAAGGGAAACAAAGCCCTTTTTCGTCTTGCATGTATGGGACCACATGCAGTAAACTTGTGTCAGATTTGCAAGACCAATTCTTTAACTTATTTAAAGACTTGTACATTTCAATTCTGCCTAACTTAAACGTTTTTCATCTTTTCCATAAGGTCTGTCTGTTGTAGTTATTGCAATGGCCACTGTTGTGACAACTATTACAGGACTGTCTACTTCAGCCATAGCCACAAATGGATTTGTAAGAGGAGGTAAAGCTACTTTCATAAGGCTTTTTAAAGTATATCATCATTCTGAAGCATACATTCTAATGATGGTACCTTTAATTTCTTACCACTTTCTTTTAGCATCTGGGGTAACAAAAGGATGGATAAAAAACAAGGAAGAGTTAAGTTTTCTGAAGAGCACAATCCTAATTTCCTGCATTTAACTTCAAAGTTGTGTAATGAAATGCCAATAATTAATCTAGCAATTTGATTGACTAGGGGTTTGCTTTTCCAGCATCAAAGAAACATAATCTGTTTTTAGTTCTTGGAATGCAAACATTTTCAGAGACTTGTCCAAAAACAAGAAGGGTTTTGATGTTTCCATGCGACTGTATTGGTTGATTAAAAATTGTGTGTTTGCTTTTGTTTTGAAGTCCTGAAATAAATCCTTCTAGTGAGGAAGTAACTCCTATAAAAGTATGAGATGTATTTCAATTGTGATTTTTGTTATACGCAAGAAATTTTCTGAATTCCTTTGATCACCTCCAAGTTTCCTCAGGGTGATGGTTCCTGTTTGTTTTCATGTTAATTCACTGTGGTCACCAGTTTCTGTAAGATAGTTTTATAAATAGTCAGTACTAATGATCTACTCAAACTGCTTCATGACATTACAAGATACCTAGTAGTAGAAATTGTGGTAAAATTTAAAAAATACGGTTAATTCTTCTGTGCTTACAAAATTCTCATGTTTTAAGAATGGAAAGAAAAGCCTCACTAAGACTAAACAAGCACAGTGGAAAAGGTCGTCTGTGAATCTTATGTCAAGTTTTGGTCTACACTTTTTAAAATACTACATTATACATACAAGATCTTCCTCTTCTAATGGGAGACACTGTTCATTTTTTTTGAAATGAACTAAATTTTCAATTTGACTTAGGTTGGGTTTGAGATGTGGTATTTTACAGGCTTGGAAAAGAAAAAAACAAATAGTTCTGATAGTCCCATTATAGGGCAGAAAGTTCCTTTAGTAACAGAGCTTTAATAAGCATGTTGTACAGGTTTGGAACTTCAGTGGTTTAATAACAGTATGTTTTAGCTAGTTTCTCTAGCTGCTGTGAACGTGTAGTTGTAAAATTATGTACAGTTGCTTCTAATAGTATTGCTGCCGGTACTTTACAACTTATTTTTTTCTTATTTTTAAATCATGGAACCGGTTGCATTGCTGAATAATGCAGTGTGTTTTGTGGATCAGGTCATTACTTCCAACTGGTGTCTTTTCTTAAAAACTTGAAGTGTACTTCTGTTTACTCCAGCATGCTTGCCTCTAAAGTGCTGGCATTTAGAATATTTTCTGATGTGCCAGGAAAGATGTAAGAATAAATAACATTGTAGTCATATAAGCATTAAGTTAGTGTTGCCTGTACGTGTTTCTTTGGCTCTTTCATGTAGTGTTTTTTTGTCATTGTTTTTTTTCTTTCAGGAGGAGCATATTACTTAATTTCCAGAAGTTTGGGACCAGAATTTGGTGGTGCCATAGGTTTGATTTTTGCATTTGCCAATGCTGTTGCAGTAGCAATGTATGTTGTTGGCTTTGCAGAAACAGTTGTGGAGCTCCTCAAGGTATATTGACTATATTGATTGTATTGATTACACTTTATTCAGATTAGAGCTATCATTTTGTGGCTGAAGTTTTTTTTTTTTAATAAAACATGGAATGAGGTTGAAGGTTACTGCAGATACTACAGTATTAGTTTACTGATATTAAATAGCTTTTTGATATAAAACAAATTATCACTGGTGTCAAACTAAAACTTTCTACACTGTTTCTCCTTGAAAAATACAATGAGAATTCACCTTCCAGAGAACGGAAGAAATCTGGAGTTCACTGAAAGAATTAAGAGTAAATAATGAACGACAAAGGAGACAGATCTATAAATACAGGGTGGTAGCTGTTGCTTGGCTGATAGATTGTCTGACACTTCAAGACAGACCATTCTCTATGGGGCTGTGTTATGATGAAGAATGATTATTTTCATTTACAATGATTCAGTGACTGAAAAAAACAAGTCTTCTGTACAGGGAATTTAAAATGAACAAATCTGTAACACAGAGGTTAACTGTTATCCATAAATTACAGTCTATAATAATACAGTTCTATTCTGTAGTAGGGAATATAAGTACCTGGTGAAGTATATGACTCGTTTGTTTTTGTTTTGTTAGGAAAATGGAACACTGATGATCGATGAAATGAATGACATTAGGATCATAGGAGCCATCACTGTGGTTATATTGCTAGGTATTTCTGTTGCAGGAATGGAATGGGAAGCAAAAGTAAGTAACTGTTTCTACTTTGTTGTGTTTCTACTTTGAGTTCTTCAGTTTTGTCTGTATTTTTTTACTCAGCTCCCTGTTATTTTTTTCTAATTCATTTAGTGCATTTTGTATCATATACTTAGCATGTTAGCAGTCAAGCAGTAGACAGTTCTTTTATAACAGCTCTGTCTAGTGCTAGCTTGCACAGATCTGGACAGCATTAGGTGGCTTTGGTCAACTTCAAGGTTCGGTAGATCTGATAACTTAGAGGACAGAAAAATCTGTTCTTGATGGCTTTTTCAAGTAGGTTAAAAGTTCCTGTCTTCTGAACAAATATAACAAAACAGGAAACACAGCAGTAACATGAACATTTTCTATCACTGGGAACTTCAAATATGCTCTCTGGTTGGAAAATATACATTCAGAGCCGAAGCCAAGCACAGGAGGAGGAAGAAGAAGCAGATGAAGAAAATGATCCTGATTTTTGACCCAAATTAGTGAGTGACCAAAATTTTGGCACAAAGTCGTGTAGTTACTGCTAATTGAAAACCAGCTCTTTTATTTCCTTCCCACTTCCCTCTGTTGTTTGTTTGTTTGTTTTTTACTTGGAGCAGTCAGACAGTATTGTGCAGACAGTAAGCCTGGCATTGGAGAGGGATGTGAAGGCTGCTGCTGATGAATATGTAGGAGGGCTAAGATACTTTTCTTATCTTTTTGTGGCTGTGTGGCCTTAGATAACTCTGTGAAACCAAACATACATATCCTAGGATACCTTAAGGTAGAATCTATGTTATTAGCCTTCTGATGGGCAACCTAGCTTGCTCAGGTTTTTTTTCTGAACTAAAAGGCTTTTTCTGCGTACCCTTCCATACCATGCTCACTTGTCTCTTTTAATTTCAAATAATTGAGAAGAGCCTCATTTCATCTCACTGTTGCTGTTTCCAGCTGTAGAAATAGAGATTCCATTTATCTTCACCATCCTTTTCTGCATTACTTGCCTCTACCACAGGGAGGGAAGAAACAAGAAAAAACAATTTTGACATGCACTTTTAAATTGATCAGCATGCTTCTTTAAAAATTGTTTGCTTTTCTCACTGTGTCCTTTACTCTCTGTAAATCCCATTCATAACGGTATCTGTATGCCCTCAACTTTGAGCAACGCTGTTCTTAACCAGTTTTTGTTTTGAGGGAACTAGCTGCTAGTGAACCTGTAGTCACTGTCATTTCAAGTCTCAACTCTTGCTTTTGCTCTGTAGCTTGAGTGATTTCATGACAATAACTTGCATATAAATGTTTTCATGTTTAATGTCTCTGTATCAAACCTGAACTATTATTCTACAACCTCATTCTTACTAGGAGTTTGGTAGCTTTTAAAAATCCTGCTTGGTGCACAAATCAAGACACTTGGCTTGATTTCTGCAACATAAAAGAGGAGCTATGGTGATCTACTTGAACTTGTCAAACAAACAATTCATGTGGGTCAACGTCCAGCTTAGCATCGCAAAACACTGAACCTTTCCTCTTGATAACTATCTGTAGTGTTCTTTCCTAGGACTTAGAAAATTTCTTGTTTAAAAAAAAAAAAAAAGTAAGGGAAATTTTTAATAACAGCTTTGAAGTTGACCAAAAAAGCTCATAAGATGAGAGTTTCTGGGAAAGTGTGCTTCAGAAGCAACTTCTCAGAACTCAAGTTCTTACCACTTAATATTGAAGTCTTAAAAGCCCATTTGTTCTAAAGTGTAAGACTTCTAAGTGTGAAGAAGAGATTTGAAAAATGCTCTTAGCTTTGTGGGAAAAGCCAAGGTTCATTACCAACTATATCCAGTTGCAATTGCTCTCTAGTAACCTTATACTAAGTTTTCCACTTAGGCTTACTGAAGGCTCCTGTAAGTATTGAGGTGCATACTTAAACCTCTCGCTTGTTCTTCTGTAGACTAGGCATGTTCTCAACATGGAGTCTTAAAGTTGAAGCAGTAGTTCTTTAATTCTGACTGTAATCATCATTTCAGGCACAGATAGTCTTACTGGTGATCCTCATACTTGCTATTGGAGACTTTGTAATAGGAACATTTATTCCTTTGGACAGCAAGAAGGCTAAAGGTTTCTTTGGTTATAAAGGTATGTTGGAACAGTTAATATAGTATGGTATATATGCAAAAAGTCAACTTATTGTCATAATTGAGTGAAAATCTAAAAATATGGGTGAACATGTGAAATATCTGGTAGTCCTATTTAACTATAGAAATCGTTTGTCCGGATCTTTCAAACTCTTGCTGTTCATTAAAGTTTTAGGACATAAAGTTGGTGCTGCCAGCTTAATATTGATCATACTAAGTACTGTTATACCATACTATAATAATTACTCAATATTGTAATTGTACTAACTTTTCAAAAAGGTGTATCAGATTATATGTAGTTTTTCTGTTTTCTTATTTCTATTTAAACTTCATTTTAAGAAATTAGAGCTTATCTATGTCAAGACGTTATCCAGTTGATTTTTTTTTTAAATAGTTTACAATACTGTGCTGTTTAGACTTTATACAGTTATAAGGGGGTTAGAACTGTCTAATAATATACGTTCTGTATCAGTACTGGGAGACTTAATTAAATCAATATTTGTCTACAGCTGAAATATTCATGGAGAATTTTGGACCAGATTTCCGGGAGGAAACTTTCTTCTCTGTATTTGCTATTTTTTTCCCTGCTGCAACTGGCATACTTGCTGGCGCAAATATCTCAGGTGACCTTGCGGTAAGTAATAAGTCAGCGAATCAGCAAACTTTTTCAGAATCACTGGGTGTACCTCTATCTCTGTCATGACTGTCTACTGATATTTTCCTTTCAGGATCCTCAGTCAGCCATACCTAAAGGAACACTGTTGGCCATCTTAATTACTACGTTGGTTTACATGGGAATTGCAGTATCTGTAGGTAAGTAGTGAATATTTTTCTTTTTATGTTCTTTCTGTTGGTGTTTTGATACAGTGTTTGTAATTCGGTTCAACTTTTATGCATGGAGAATTAATCACAGAATCTTAGGCTGTCCAAAGGGCCTCTGGGATATCATCGAGTCTATCTATCTCCTCCTCCTACTAAAGCAGCAACTTTCCAGTTGTGTTCCAATTTGTGCCCACTGCTCCTTGTCCTATTGCTGGGCATCACTGGAAAGAGCCTAGCCTCATCTGCTTGGCTCCTGCCTAAGAGATACTTATAATCGCTTATTTACTTATATTGCTAAGATCTTCTCTGTCTTCTCATCTCCAGGCTGAACAGTCCCATGTCTCAGCCTTTTTCATATGGGAGATACTCCATGCCCCTAATAATCTTTATGGTCCTCTGCTGGGCTCTCTCCAGCAGTTCTCTGTCTTTCTTTAACTGAGGAGCCTGGAACTGGATACAGTACTCCAGATGTGGTCTCACTGACAAAGAGTAGAGGGAGGGGATGACCTTACTTGGCCTGCTGAATAGATAAAGCTATCTAACTTTTGTTGGTGGAGATTTCGGTTTTCAGATGTGTTCATTTCCTAAAGTGTGTGACCTCTTCCGACCAAAGAGAAGCTAATATTTCCTTTGTACCGATACTCCCTAACTTCTTGCAGTTACTTAGATTAATGCGCTTAGAATTTAGCATGGGGATGATCCTTGGGTTAGAAGGCTGCATTTTCAGGAAATACTAAACAAGCATCTGTGTTGATCTGAAGATGATGGTAGTCAGCTATTTTATCTGAAACAAACTGTAGAAAGATGTCATGCAACCTATCTTAAGAGCTGTGCACAGTAAATCTTCAGAAGACTGAAAAGAGCAAATAGTATGTGTATCTGGCCAGCCCTTTTCCAGAAGTGATGTCATTTTCAGAAATCTCTGTAGCTTTATATTCATGTGGCTGGAGGACAAACAGTTGTAGGTTGGTCTGAGTACTATAGAACCTCTATTCCCAGGCTCCCTTCTCCACACCACAGTGGTTTGAATATTCTCAGTAGTACTTGCCTTTGTGTTTGATGTTCTCTGTTCTGCTCCAGAGCTTCAGTTGTCCAGACTTTTCCCCATTCACAGAATAATTGACTTAAAGTAATCTTAAGGATGTAAGAAAGTAATTATCTTGCGTATCTTGCCTCAGATAAGAAACATTTTTATACATGTCACACAAATTAGTTTCTGGGAGTACTAATCAGTTTTCTTGTATTAAAAGACCATGCTGTATGCTCCCTTTGAATGAAATTGATATTAATAAAAGTATTATCAGTATTACCATTAATGATTCTTCCTCTGCAAAGATGGCAGTTTTGCTGGTCTGCTTCTCTTGGCTAGCATTACAAGGTAGCTCTGCCAAGTAGTGTGTATCAGTTGTGCCCTGTGTTGCATAATTATGTACTTTATTTCCTAATTAGATTGACCACAGGCTCCTACTACCAAGTCTGAATACTTTAGAACTTGAATCCACATGAGCAAGATAACTTATTAATATTAATTTGCTAATAGAATACTTTGATCAACTTTCAGATGTGAAAAGCTTCACTTCATGTTGCAGAAGAGACACTTTGCAGACCAACTGAAGATGAAAGTGCTTAATGAATCAGAAATGTCTTGCTGTAGTTGCTGCCTATGACTTAAAATTAGAAATCTGATAACTGAAAAGACCAGTGCTATTATAAATGCTAGAGATTATGAAATGAATGACATCTAGCTCTTTTTTTTTTTTTGAAGCATTGGGCTATGAATCAGGCAAATGGAAATCCTCGTGATCTGTCCCTCTCCACAAACTATTCCCCATTGTATACTTTTGGTGTAGTGCTGAAGAAGTCATTAAAAGTTAAAAGATGCTGTAAATATGACCGAGTAATGATATCTAAAGGGGAGGATTTTTTGAATTTAGCTGAGTATTTGTATGTGCTGTAGTAAACAAGGAATTTCAGGTACTGGACAGAGAAGGCTTAGTAAGAGGAAAAATTTTAGTTCTGCATGAGAGTTAGGCAATCTATTTAAAAAAAAAAGATAGTTGTGAGGAAAATGTGTGTTTTAGCTAAGGACTAATGCAAAAATGACTCCTGGTGTGAAAGAGCTGCTACCCAGCTTTTCCTCATGGAGTTTTTTTTTAATCCCAAATACAGCAAAACAAACCAACTCTTCCAAATATCTACAAAAAAGCTTAAGAAAAATTATCACTATAGGAAACTTGATGAAATTTAATGGACTGGGCCTAATGTACAGTTGATAAATGTAGCAAGTGGAAGCAGAGGAAGTAAAGTCTGCCTACCAGGGCCAGTTACTAGGCTTAAGGTTTTAGGTTCTTAAGGTTTGGAAGCAATCTAAATATAGTATAGATATTTAGGAATTTATTTTCACAACAGGAAGAGAGAGAAATTACTTTAGATAACAGATACTGTGACTTGAGAAACTTAATCTTGTCACATATCCATACCCTCCTTGTTATTTTTAGCCTGCAAGTAAGTCACTGAAGTCATCAGAAATCACATGCTTCTGTTCCCAGGACCTCCTTGTCCTAGGAGACCAAATTAATGGAATTCTCTTGGCCTTAATTGCTCTGTGGAGTTCCCTCATCTCTTCCCCGCTACTTATTTAATTCCTGTTCCTTGGAATATCGGATGGATGCTTAACTACTTCAGCTGTTAAAGCAGTGTTAAATAATGCTTAATCTGATCTACTTGTTATAAAAGCTGGGGGGAAAAAATGGTTTAAACAGAAAACTTGGAGGTTTTTTAATTGGATCAGTGTTCTTAGTATTTAAAGGCTGGCATGCTGTGTCTTATGTTTTCTTGAGAAGTTAGGATCAATCATAGACAAGTTGAAGATGATAGTTTGTAATAGAACTTTTTTTTTAAAAAAAAAGACAATAGGAGAAACCAACTTTTGATGTACTGCAGTTACAATGTATTTTGTTAGATTATCAGAAACGAACTTGCAACAGGCCTTGATGACAAATTACGTCTTTTTTAGCTATTATTTTTAATACTGACTGTTCAGATGCACAACCTGTTAATATGCAACCACTGAAATAGAAATCGTGTTACAGCGAGGTAGAAAGTTGTGAGAGTGTTTGGTATGAATATGCTTCCATGGAGAATATGTAGCAGTAGGCTCCAAAAACTGAAGTATGTCTATTAAACTTTGTAAATCATCTTACATACTTTAGTATCTCATTGAGAGTGGAAAGGTAGAGGCTAAATTCAAGAAAACCATTTACAGAATAATTTACAGAATAATCTAGGAAGGTTATCTTCCTTTCTTGGTTTGTCTCTAAGCAAAAACTCTGAAAGACTTCTACAGTGAGAATCATATTTCATTTTCTGGGAAAGATGCAGCTGCACTGCTTACACACCTCTGTACGTTTTTACATACAAACATAAAACTGCATTCTTCTGGGAAAAATGAAAAAATGAAACTGTAAAGTCAAGTGATGGTCTGTGTTTTTTTAATAATAAGTGGAAACTCATGATTCAGTGTAATAAGATATTGAGCTAAAGTTGCACTGTTAAACGTTGTCAGTTCTGAGATACTTTTCCTCCATGCTAAGATTTTTCCTTTTAGACTCAAGTTTTAGAAAAAAGTATTCTCAAACCTGGGATGCAAGCTTGTTTGTTTGTACATTAAGGTAAATGTGCTTGAAACAGAAATGTATTAAAAACTGTTAATGCTGTATTTAACGTACCTCTGTAAGAAACATTATGTTGAAAGGTATTTGAGTTTGATGCATGTCTGTCAGTTCAGGCTTGGTCTGATACTTACTTTTGTGGTTGGGTTCACTCTAGGCTCCTGTGTTGTTCGAGATGCCACAGGGAACATAAATAACACCATTATCACTGAGCTGACAAATTGCACTACTGCAGCGTGCAAGTTAAACTATGATTTCTCATCCTGTCAGACAGGATGTCACTATGGGCTGATGAACAATTTCCAGGTATGAAGCTTTTCTTACATTTGTTGACTGGATTTTTTGGGTCTTTTAAATTGCTTATTAAGAAAAATTAGTAGACTAAAAATTCTTACCATAAATACAAAGTTTGCCTGAAGTAGCTAAGTACACTCTGGAAGGCATGGAGAAGAGCAAGGGAAGCTATGTTAAACCTTGGCCTGTTTATGCTCAGGTGGCTATAAATTTTTACTCTTCTCCTTATTAAACTACATAGGTTTGGTATTGAGACTGCAGCTCATTCTGTTTAGATTTGAGTGTTGTCATTCACTGGTATGGATAGATGTACTCATTGTATAAGCGATGCGTAGCAATCTTAGATGGTTTGCTTCAGTAACTTATTTGTTTCTTAGCAAATACGCTTTTAAAAATGTTGATATGTACTTGTCACAGTATTTTATGATAGGTGTGTTCTGAGATTTCAAAAAAAATCTGATGGTATGATATTTAAAAACTGTGGGCTTGTGGGGGCATTCTGGTCTTCAACCTCCATACTTCATAGTTAATTCACGCTTCATAGCTTGTGCTTGTGAACTGTTTGTGAGGGTCTGAAAGAAATCCAGGAGAACATACTCATAGATAATTGAATTAAACTTGACTTACAGTAGTTTTTGCCCTACGCTTTTCTAATATCCCTAGAAAGGTTTGGGTAGAGACTAGTGCACTGATGAAAAGGACTTGTTTTAATGGGTTCTGTGTTTTGTTCATAAGTAAATGTACCTACATCAGTCTGTTAGCCTGCCATCAAAGTAATTGCAGTTTTCACATGCCAAGATAATGTTCCAGAGGAGGACATTTTATTAGAGTAAAATATTTTCTTTTGTAGAGTCATCTGCGTACCTGTGTAGCATTTCCTTGTTCTGGTTCAGAAAAAAAAAAAAAAAAAAATCTAAATTTAGAAACATTCCAGAACTGCTGTTACGGGAGTAATTATGTTGCAACATCTGTTGTTAGCTCTTCTCATTTGTTCAAGCTTGAAAGCCAGTGTTCTACTGTGTCATCAGTGTACTGATAAGAATAGTGTGGAGTTGGACTTGATGATCGTTGTGGATCCCTTTTAAGGATTTTCTATGATTATAAGACCTGACTTCCTCAGATTGTATTTTTTTTCTTCATTTTGTATCTTCAAAAGTTACTTAAGATAAGATGCTTGCATTTCTAGTAAGTCACTGATTCAAGAGTACTTATATCTCCCACTTTAGTCTTGCTTCTGTTAGGAAAAATTAGTAGGTTCTGAATAGGATAAACAAGTTTCAAGGCCAGAACCTGCACAGAGAATGCAGTGTCACACATACCTCCCCTTTGCTGGATTTTGAAAACTTCATTGTGGAGGCTGCACAGTCACTCTGGGCAACCTGCTGCAGAGTTGGTCACCCTCTCTGTGGAACTTTGTTCTTCTGTTAGCTAGCAGAACTTCCACTGCCTTTTTATTCTCATGTTTCTGCTTCTCTGAGAAAAGTCTGACTGTTTTCTCAGAAGACATGAGAAGAACAGTGAGTAACTTGTGGTAGTTTTACTACAGCGTTTGATCACACACCTAGTGTGATGTGTATACAAACTGTTTTCATAAGAAACATTTAACTTTGGATGGGAAGTGGAATTAGCATGAATGTAAATACTCCATTTCAGAAACAGTGTAGAAGTTCTGCTAAAACATTATTTCTGTAAAGGATGGAGGCCATAAAACACGTGAAAGTAGTTGGGAGAAAGTAAGCTTTGAATAATGCTTTTTGCATGTTCATTACAAAGAGTTAACTTTGCAATTAACTTCACTGCAGTTTGTTTTCATGTGGCTGCTCCCCAATGGCTGGCCCAAAGAATTTAAACTGCAGTTGAAATATAATATTTCAATATCGCAAATCTTTCAAATGTAAGAAACTGTCTAAAGAGGGGATGCCGTGCCAACATAATGAGTCCCTTGACAGCAGCAGTTATGTATTTCTCATGGCACCAATTGTCATAGGGCAATTCTTTCTAAATGTCTGTACTTCCTATTCTCTTATTTCAAAGACAAAAAAAGTCACTGCTTATAGCTAACAGCATATGTTAGCTCCTTAATTTGTGGCACTGACTGAGATAATGGTGTGCATGTTACAGTTCTTCACTGACAGATCACTTTCATACTTAATCTACAGTGATACTTCTATGTTTATTATATTTCTGAAGGACAGATTGCAGCTGTAATGTTTTGTTGTCTGCAAACCGATTACTTAAGTAGTATGGACAAATTGATGATATGTGTAACTAATGTGTGTCATGAGCTTTGTTCAAGTATGAATAAAACCCTGTCCTACAATAACTTCTTTCATTGTAAACTTAAAATATACTTTAGGAAATCCCACTCTCAATTCCTATTTTGACTACCTATGACAGCTACTTCATGCTCATCACGTGCATCTGTAATTACCAATGAGACCTGATGCAATCTAGAGGTTTAGCTGACTGTTAGAGAGACTCAGCAGTCTTTGACAATCTTATCTGGAGAAAATGCTGGATTTTGTTATTGATTAAGACATAGGAATATGAAGAAAACTGAATCAGCTCACTGTATGTTGTTTCTTTGTGCATGTCCTACTTAGCAAGTTTGCTTTACAGAGCTGAATTTTACAATTCCATGTGACAGTAACTTAAACAAGATACTCTGCGTGATCCTTTTCTCTCTTCTTCAAACTCAGTCCTTGTATTTTATATAAATTTGTCAGGATGAAAGACTTATCTGATCAGTCCAAATGATGCAGAACCTCATTTGAACAGACACTGTGCCTCAAAGTTGCCATGCTTGGTTTGCTCTGACTAAAATTCTAAGCCTTTCAAGATGTTATCAAATTATTAAATGCTCTGTCTTCAAGCAGCCTCACCTTTAGTTTCACAGGGAAAAGTATCCATTAAAACCATGACTGTTCTTAAATTCACGGTTCTTTATTTTGACTGACACTTGAAATGCTGTATGCATCTTTGATAATAGAGTAGAGCATTAGAATGGCAGACGATGGTGGTTCTTAGGCTGTATGACAATTAGACAAGAATCTGCTTTGCTTTTAATTTGGGATTTTTTTGGTCATATTAACATCATTCCTTTACATCTACTTTACTCAGCATTTATTGCTAGTCCTCTGGTCTGCCAGTAATGGTACATTGTATTTCACTCAGATGATTGAGAATGTGATCTTATGGAGATGAGGACCAAACTTGTTCTGTCCTTGTAGATGGAAGCGGGAAACAAACCTAACTTAGGTTTTGCAAAAGATGAGACAAACTTTCCCAAGACGTTCCAAACCAACTGAATTTGGGGTACTTGGGCTGTTTCTTAGTGACTGGATGGTCAAAATTATTTACATTGCATATTTTTATTCTGTGACTTAAGTTTCCTATCTTTTTATTAGTCCATGGAGATTTCTGCCATCAGTCAGTTTACATGGCTGGACTAAAAACTGTGTGATAAGCTACTTTGTCTTGTTCTGGATCTAGGACTTTTTAACCCTAATTCCTAATTCCCCTTTTTAGCCCTAATTTATTCATTGATGTGAATGTGTGACACTTCCTGCCTTTTAAGTGAAGAGTACCAGGTGTTTTATATATTATTTTTTTTGTGTGTGTATGCTGTTAATAGTAGCTTGTGTAGTTACAATATTATACTTAACATTCTTTAAAAAAAAACAAACAGCAACAAAAAACCCACAGTGAAACAAGATTTTTCTACTTGCAGGTAATGAGCATGGTATCAGGGTTTGCACCGCTGATTTCTGCAGGCATTTTTTCAGCCACCCTGTCATCTGCACTAGCATCTCTTGTAAGTGCACCTAAAATCTTCCAGGTAAGTATGGATGTAAAACTGCGATCTTTAAAAAAATAATTTTAATTAAGTTTCAAATCAGAACTTTGAAAAAGGTACTTTGACATACTGTAATTGTGACTCATAAAGGCTGAGTCCACTAAACTAATCTGTTTTCCTAGTGCTTAAAATGGGAAAACTGCATACTGTTGTTACTAAATGTAGCTAGGAAGTAATTTACATCAGATCTTAAGTATTTCTGATTACTTTCTTAGGAGTGAGTTATTACTGACCTTTGTAATGTCACTTATCCAAAGTCTGTTGGAGTTTCTGCCTTTTGGAACAAACGAAGGATTCAAATGAGATGAAGTGGTGGTTACTCCTGAAACTAGGATCTTAATGGTCATGCATCCAGCAGTGTTTATATGTGGCAGCCAGATGTGCTGCTATCCTTGTTTTTACTCTGTAGAGTGAGGGGAGCATAACATCTAGATATTCAGTAAATTACTTTTTCATGGAACTACGAGGTTCCAAGAAATGAAGTACCATTAGCATACAAGCAAAAATAGTAGATCAGTTCATTCCTCAAAATAACTGGAAGGAAGCCATGCAAAGTAGAACCCGTAGCTCTTGAATAATAATCACAGGATACTTTCACAAAATAATGTACCTGTGAATCAGTTCTTGCTTACGTCTCTTTACATTAATTTTGTTGGTGTTTCCAAATGAATGTTGCCCCTCCTACTTAAACTCCTCAATCTCATTATCTGTATTTCATGTTCTTTTTAATTGAGTAAAACTTTACTGTTCTCTAGTGTATCTTCTTAACTAAAATGTCAGCAAGTAGTCAAACATACAAGAGGCGTTGTTGCAGAGTATAAACAGAAGTGCTGATTCAGAGAACTACTGTAAATGTTAGGTAAACTTTCTAATTTCTTCAGTAATTGGTTTTGTCCTTAATGAGAGATTGACTGTAAGACGTGTGAAGTACAGTGAAGCAGTTAGTGAGGAGCAGCACTTATTCTGTCCTTCAGTAACAACCAAATGGAAGAACATTGGAAATGCAAAATAATGAAATGGTAAGACAATTGTTAACAGAGTAAGTACAAGTTAGCTTCTTCTAGGAAGACAATACATGCAGTGAAAGATAGCATTAGTAAACATTAAAAGGGATATCTTTTAACTGAATGCACACTAATTCTTGCATTTTATTTTCTTAGGCTCTGTGCAAGGACAACATCTATCCAGGATTTCAGATGTTTGCTAAAGGCTATGGGAAGAACAATGAACCACTGAGAGGATATCTTCTAACATTTTTAATTGCTCTTGGATTCATACTAATCGGTTAGTTTGAAATTACAGTAAATCTCAATCTCCTTTTTGTCTTTCATAAAGCGTTCTTTTCCATCTCATGACTGGATGACGTTATCCCTGAGGTCTAACACACAGCTGATTCCTAAGTGAAGATTCTAAATTTGTTTAGTTTAAGGATTTTCTCATGTCTCCTACATACCTCAATGCTTAACTAGAATAAATCTAAATTGAACAGTAAGTAGATTGCACTTTCCCTAATCACTTCAGGCATCTGTTGCTACATACTGTCAATGAATGAAATACATTTTGTTTAAAGTAGAGTGATGTAATATGTTCTAAATATGAAAATTTAATTTAGATCTTTAATAATTACAATGGCAAGGTTACATGAACAGAGCTTTTCAAAGTGTGTTCTTCATTTACACTACAAATGATAGAGATTTCTGCTGCTGCTGTTGGCAGTGGTGAAGATAGCAATATTAGTTCACCATCTACCTAGACTATTTGCCCGTGTGTTCTGTGCTACTACTATCAGCTCTTCCGGATATGCTATTTTATCCTTACCTATCTGAGGTGTGTATATATATATGCTGTCTCAACTGCAGCAAGGTGACTGGAGGTTTGATTATAACAAATAAATGCTTGCAAACTGACAAATTTTGATTGTTGCTTTTTAATAGAGTGCGTGCAGGTCTGAATTTTTTGTACTGTGCTGCCTCATGGAAGAGCTTGATGCATTCCTTTTCATCTCTTTCTCTGAAGAGAGTATTCATCTCTGTTGCAGTCGAATTGATATGAAATAATGTACTAATACTAATGCCATTAATGCAGATTTTCAGTTAAAATACAAACAAATGAATGTTTGTCACATCTGTTCACACTGATTTTGCTCTTCCTATTTGCCAGAGTCTGTCTTGTTCTTATTAGCCTTTTACTCTTTTGTTTCAGAACTAAGACATTAACTAAAGAAATCTGACTTCTTGGGTTCTTCAGAACCCAGTATATTACAGCGCTGTTTGATCAAACCATGGTGGGAAAGAAGTTTTCTCAAACCATTTTAGGAGAGCATATAGTAACTAGAAGAAGCAGTTGTGGAACACTTGATGGGCATTTATAAATGCTGTATTTTAAAAAAAAACAGACAAACTGAAAATTGTGCTTCCTGACTATTAAAAGATAACTAAGTTATTAGGAGACCTTTAAGTTAGTAGCTACATTTGTTGGAAAGCACAAAGTACTTCTGCCTATATAACATGGAATTGAGTTAACTCTGAAATGTACAAATCCACTAGATTGTATATAACATTCTATTTTGTTTTTGTTCTGCAGCTGAACTGAATGTCATCGCTCCAATTATCTCTAACTTCTTCTTGGCTTCGTATGCCTTGATTAACTTTTCTGTGTTCCATGCTTCTCTTGCAAAATCTCCAGGTAGGAGCCATATTCTTGGGTTCAAAGTCTATCTTGCAATTCCTAAATGCAGAAAAATTCAAAAGCTACAAACATAAATGAAAGTCTGCTTAAATTCAATACTAAATGTCTATTTGATTTTCATGACAATCTGAATTCTTAATATAACGTATCCTTGAGTCTTCCAAAAATTGAAGGATTAAATGATCCAGAAAAGTTTGGGAGCTACCAGTATTTATCACTTTTGCTGAGGAAACAGAAGATAATTCAGTACTTGTTCAGTAACTCTTGAATAGATCTCTGATATGCCTCAGCATGTCATTTTTTTTGTCAAGTGTTCTTAAGACTGTCTGTTCAAGAAAGCTTTCTTACTCAGTTACTGGTGTTCAAGACCCACTCTTTTGTCATCTTTGGATTTCTGTTGTAATGTATTTACTCTTCTAGCCCAGAAGGAAGTGGGATGGACATATTTTCATAGCCTTTGTTTGGTATGGGAGGCCAGTTAAATGTAGGACTGAACCGAAGAGCAATACTTGCAGACTAGTGTTTCTCATACCTGGTCCCCTATGCGAAAATGTCCCTAAATGTTTTAGTTACTGCACAGTTCTCTGCAGATGTTGGTGAAGCATCTGTATGTATTGATGAAATAGGAGGCTTTTCATGTAATGAAAATTTCTGTGTGGAAATGATGTACATACATATCTAAAAACAGTTGAAAGTATGAGAGGGAGAGGTACTAGCTGATAACTTATGTTACACTTTGAAATGACTGAAGTTTTGCTTTGATAGCAAAAAAAAAAAACAAAAAAAAACAATTTTCTTGAAACTTATCGCCAAATGTACTTCTAGTCTGCTTCAGTAAAGATACTGGCACAAACATCTTCAAACTTTAGAGATAGCTTTTACAGGACAGTATTGGGAAGAAAAATGTGAATTAGTTTGAAAAATATTTATAAAAACATTTAATTTTTCACTGTGCCAAAGTCTCTATTTGTTACGCTAGTGAAACTGCTGTGTGTTATGGTGAAATGCAATTGAGAGCACTACGGAGGGAGAAGAGGAACAGCACCTTCTTTCCCTTGAGAATTAAATTCTTTCCTCTCTTATCTTTCAAATTAAATCTTGACTAGGTTGGCGTCCTGCTTTCAAATACTACAATATGTGGATTTCTCTTGTTGGAGCCATTCTGTGCTGCATTGTGATGTTTGTCATTAATTGGTGGGCTGCACTTCTAACTTATGTCATAGTCCTCGGACTTTACATTTATGTCACTTACAAGAAACCGGGTATGTATGTATAGGGACCATTTCTAGTTCTAGTGGGTGGAAGAGGGATATAGAAGATGGAAGAAATGTGTGTGGGAAGGGAGGGGGTGGGGGGAGGAAGTAGGGAACCTATTTCTGTTTGGTTGACTGATTCAGACTTCTGAAAGCATATTTCTGACCAGAAGTGAAAGGGAGTATTTCTTTCCAACCTTTCCAATTGGAAAAGGGATTTGATAGTGTCTGGTTTTTTTTTCAGTACACCATTCCTATGGCTTTGAACAGGAATGTATACACTCTTTCTTCCTCTAAAAATACTGTGTAATTGTCAGTGAAAGATGGAGCATGTCTGAGCCAAAAAATATTGACAGTAAGGACAAGACCAAATCCTGGGCTGTGTAGTTTCAAGTGTTTGGATCATAAGGATCATAAGTTCATTGTAGCTATCAAGAATAAATGGAAACAAATAGCAGATATACTGGAAACTTTCATTTCCATAATAATAATAATAATAAAAAAATCTTAGTACTGCTTAATCTAGACCTTGACCTCTTTACTGCATAAGTTAGTCACAGAAAGTAGTTGACTTGTTGAGTCAGTGTTTTAAGGTTGCTTTTTCCTTTGCTGTGATGTAGAGCATAGCTCTAACCATCTTCTTCCCAAAAGCATTATTTTTGCAGCTTTGAAGCTATTCTCTTTAATGTTGCGAAAAATTCAGTACTTTCTTTCTATAATTTTCTTTCTAAAATAACAAACTCTTGTTTGCCAAAACTTCCAGGTAAGTTTTATCTTTAACTGGAATTGTATTTGTAACTTGTGGGTTTGCTTTGTATGGTGTAGAGCACACTGAGCTGTAGCTTAAATCTTGTGTGTTAGCATGATTTAAGAAAAAAATAGGTTGAATAGCTATAAGTAAAATATGGGAAATTTGTATTTCACAGATGTGAACTGGGGATCATCAACTCAAGCTTTGACTTACTTGAATGCATTACAGCATTCTATTCGTCTTTCTGGAGTGGAAGATCACGTGAAAAACTTCAGGTAACAGTTTTATACAGCAGATTATTTATTCTGTGTAATCAGTAAGGTAGACTCATGGTGATTGCTGTCATGGCTTTCATTAAACTGCCTGTTTACTTCCTGTGGATTTTAATAGCTTCGAGTTTCAGTATCATGGAGACTGTCTGGACGTGGCTACATGAACACTGTATTTCTGATTAAGAGTCCATTTCAGAAGCAAGCAGTGAATGATGCCCATTTGTTTACTGTCTTTATACATCGTGTTTTCACGGATCTGTGAATTGTGTTCATTATGAATGAAACTGAACTGGAAGATGACCTTCCAACTGCTAACAAGTATTCAGTCTACATAAGGCTTAATCTGATCTAAGCTAAAATCCCAGAGATGTGTTATACTGTCCTCAACACCAGTTTTATATTAGACATCTTCTCATTGCCATGGTAAATAGGATACACATGTGTTTGACACAGCTGAAGGAGAGAGCTGGTTTGTTATCAGTCAGTGTGACTGACAGCAGCCCAGGAAGAACTTAGTGAAGTAGGCAATATCCTGCATTATTTATTCCACTTCACAGGAGTAGGCAATTCCAGAGGAAATATGCCCTAAAAGAACATTTTTAAAAGCATGTTGACTTACTGGACTTTGAGGAAATGGTTCATAAAAACAGCTCTTTCTGGCTTACATGACATTAAAATTCCTGATTATTTACAAACACTGTATTACTTCTGATGTATTATTACACTGTTATTAGCAGAATAGTTTGACTTCAGAAACTGATTTGTTGTTGCTTAGCTATCAGGTGCAGCAATTTTCAGTCTTAACGCAAATCTCAAATTTGGCATAAGTAATTTATATTATCTTGCTGTGATTAGTGTTGCATTGTCTCTGGGTGCAAGTCTATTTTGGATTGCAGGCTGAAGAAACAGACGTTACAGGAAAATTCTTGCCAAATAAAACTCCTTGCTTGTGCTGATAGTGAGTGCTCTGCTGGCCAGTATGCATTTTAGGTTCCATTAGGAGTACTTCAGCTCTTTTGTTCAGAGGTTAATATGCAGCTTTTTTGAGTTGTAAACTTCACTAATCTTTTTGTGAGGAAGGTATAGATCTTGTCAGGTATAAGCGCAGGAGCTTTAGTAGTAATATTATTGGCCTGATACTGGCTTCTCACCTATGTAGTTTAGTATAAATAAATTATTTTTAAAATATATATTT
>PPHD01005010.1:17169-27273 GCA_002909625.1 Bambusicola thoracicus | reverse complement strand
TTCCTTTGAGTACAAAGGCCTTACCCTTTTTGGGTACCTACTTCTTGTTTCTGGAAGTTTTGCCTTACAAGGACAAACACAGAAGTCGGACAATCTAAAAGTTGATCTGCTATCTATGTTTGCTCTATTGTTCACTCTAAAAATACGTAGTGTTTTGGACATGCAGCGTTTGTATTTCCTGGTCTGCATGTATGAATTTGCAGCCTGTTACTGCTTTAATGCAAGGGAGGGTGTGGTATGGGCTTTCCTGTTTTGTTTTGTCTAGGTTAAAGTTTCTGGCAAGGCGAGGGTATAGAAGAGCGTTAAAGTTTGTTTTGTCATTGTTCTAGCAATGACAAGTACTTCAGAATAATTATTTGTGTAATTAGTTTTGCCTAAGTATTTCTGTGGTGTGTGACTTGGCGTTTCCCACGGAGCAGAGCAGAAGACCGAAGCACTGGCTTTGTTTTGAGAACTTTTCAGTACTATTCCTGGTCGTTGTTTCTTGGTGCTGTTCCTGCCCCTTCAACATGAATGCCCAGTGCTTGTAGGCTAGATGAGACTGAGAGAATTCACATCTCAATGGAGGCAAAGTCTTGTTCTTTACATGAGCTCCTTACATGTGCTTCACAAAGAGACCTTCCAGCCTTTGCTCTCAGCGTCACCGCCAGAGCCTTCTTGACAAGTAATGGCAGTTCTTTGGCCTTTTTCAACCTATTCTTGGTGGGGGAAAAAAATCAAACTGCTCCAGCTATAGTAAGTACAAATTCACCTAAAGTTGGTGGAGGAAATATATAAAGTCTAAGGGAGTGGCAAAGGCTGTACTGAATCAAATAGAGACCTTCTATGCTGAGGTAATGCGATTCTGTCTGTGGAACAAAGAGTAATTCTAAAATCAACTGTATTAGTGGTCAGCCTTGGATGGAAGAGACTAAAACTTAAGTAGGCAGGTAGTTAAATCTCTGCTGTCAGCCACGGAAGAGGTACAGTAAGGCTTATTTCAGTACTGCACAACTCTTGGCTGGCGGAGGAATGCGGGCTTTGATTTTGAAAGGAAGTTCATTAAAAATGAAGTTTCTTCCCAGCATGAAAAGTTCTGGCAATTTGCTAAGAAAAGTATTTTCAAAGTCTAAGTTTTTCTTTCAGAATTATCTTTTGTTTGCGCTTCAAAGGAAATGGAGCACTCAGAAAAATCCCAAATGTTCCCTCGGGGAATAACACTTCGGTAGTCCATAAAATTCTCACTTTTGCACTGTACATCACTGACCTTGGAAAAGCAAAATCCGAACTGAGGTGCAGACCCTGACCGGTGCCATCCAAAGGACAGAACTGGTGAAGTCCAGAGAGAGCAGGAAACACATGAGGTTGACTTCCATGAAGGGAAATCGGCAGCTAACAAAGCGGTTTGTGTTCAACATAAATACATAAAAGCAATGAGGAGCCTTCAAAAAGAAATCATGAGCTGGGCAAACAAAGCAGGCTTGTTTGTCTGACGGTTCCTGTTGAGTGCTGAGCTGAGGAGGAAGCAGGCAGCTCCAGTTTTAGCAAATGGCTCCCATGGCCGATTCAGACTGCACTGGATTGCAGCTCTGGGGCCCTTTTCACCAACCCAGCTGAATTTGGCTGTGGGGCTGTAGTTCGTGACCAGCAGCTTAGGTTGGAACTGTGGTCCCTGGGAAGCTGAGGAATGCCACTAGAGGATATGTTTGCAGCAGCACAAATGCGTTGTAGTATTTTGCATTTGCAGCCATAATGGTAATGCACTGCTTCAGTGCTGCAAGTCCTTGTGCAGGGAATGGCTTCTGCAGAAGACCTGGGGGCACCAGTTGTCTGCTGCAGTGTAAATCCAGCTGACAGCCTGTCTGTCTGTCTCTGGCAGAGCAGCAAAGACTCTGCTTCTTGGTTCTGTGTTTTATCAGATGGAATGAGAAGATGAATCACGTTGCTTGTGTGACAGCCATGAGAACTTTGTTTTCATAGAAAATCACATTTATTTTTCATGACCCTCAGTTCTTGGTATAGTTCTTGTCCGGGGATGGTCTGGCAATGCAGTTTATGAACCGGAATTGTTGTTTCCTAGAATTTCACTGCTTTTGAGTTGGGAGCAGCTGGCGTAGAAATCCATGGCTGCAGCACACGCGTGCTCTTGCCAGCCTCAGCTCTCAGGTGAACTGTGAGGTGGCTGAATGGTTTGGAGTGCTGGAGGGGCCCAGCCAAGGGCTCACCCTGATCTGGGGAGGGAGAGGGACGGCCAGCACCGTGCTCCTTGCCCAGCTACCTGTAGGCAGCAGGAGAAATGAAGATGGCTCTTCCAAAGTGAAGGTCAGAGAGGAGTTCTTTCTGCATCTGAGGAGTTTGTATCAAACAAGCTGGCTCGTTTGACTGCGAGCCGTTCATTAAAATACCGTTCTGTTAGGTCTGTGAAGTCGTACCTGGGTCGTGCAGATCGCTCGCTAAGCGCTCTCTTCAAAGCAGAAGCGATTTTCTGCTTGGTTTCCTAGCAGGAATGCAGCACCTCAGGTTTGCTGTGTGGCTCTCTGTGTGGAGCTATCCCGGCCTCCTGAGCTCAGACCTATTGCTCTGTGCTTAAAGAGCACCTGGCAAATCCCTCTGCCTCCCAGCCCCCTCCTGCAGCAGGCTATGGAAAGTACTGGAATTTTTGCCTGTCTTCATTATAGATACCTGTCCTTTTAATTTGCTGCTTCCCACCATAGGAAAACATGCATTAGGTGGAAAGGGGGATAATTTCTGTATCAATTCAGATACACCACAGGCACACGAAGAAATAAACTGCGACAGCATCCCATTATTTTGACGTGCCTTCATACTGCAAGCGTGCATCCTCTCTCAAACAGACCTCCATAGAATTACATCTAATCTTTGTTTTTAGAGAAGTTCCTAATTACAGCAGCAGCCGTCTCTCCCTCCTTTCTCGTTACAGGCAGAAGATCTGTCAGATGAAGTGTTTTCCTCACGCCATACCAAGTATGAAGAAAGAGAGCGAGCGAGGTGGTCGCTGTGGGAGCAGAGCCGCTGGCCCAGAAGGAATAGCAGGCAGGTGTACTGATGGGGTTAGGGGTGCTCCTGCTCAGCTAATCATGATGGCTGTTGGCACAGCTGTCCCAGGGAACCGTGACAGAGAAAAGAAGGGCATGTGAATTAGCTTGTCCAGGCCAGTACTGGGTCTAATCCTGAGTTGTCCAAAGAAGGCCATGCAGTTCTGAAGCACGCAGAACCTCCGGAAATCTGGTGTGTTAGTGATTAGTGAATAAGGTTTTGTTCCCATACTGATCAGTGTGTGCCACTCCCAGCTGTGACTTCAGCCACACTGTGCAGCAGGAGCCCTTCTTCACTGAGCTGACTGGCTGTGCCAGGGACCTTATGCTTAAGCAGTCATGTGCCGGTAATGAAAAGGTTCGTTATCACAGGCCTGCTATCTGGTGCAGAACTCTCCCTAAAACTCTTGAGAACAATATTGCATGTAAGAGTGAGCATCCTATAGCTCTATCTGCAATCAGCACTGGGAAAATGATTCCCATAAATGGCTTCACAATCTGCCAGAACAAAAACGATCCTGTAAATGTTGGGCTAAGTGTTTTTGCCATTCATCATAAGCCTGCGTCTGTTCTTGACTGAAAGTGAACTGTGATCATATGAATAAATATGCAAAGTTAGCTTAGTCTGTGTGATAAGATTGAGAGAGTAACACCTATCCTGTGCACCAGGAGAGCCTGCAGCCTGCTGTTCTGAGTTATGCTGGCACAGGGGGAAGGCAGCGTGGTTAGGATCAGGTGCCTGTGAGCAATGCTGTGCTCCCAAGCAGGACCGGCCCTGAGCTGTTGTGCAGCCAGAGCGTGGCTGTTCCAGCCGTGCTTATCCAGTTCCCTCCTCTGCACAGCACTCTTTGCAACAGCAAGGCTGTCGAGAACCACGCATTTTCATTTCTTTTAGTGCTTAAGTAGCACATACAGACTGTTTTCAGTGCCGTGAAAGGGCAGGAACCAGGTGTTCAGACTCTTGCCCCTTTTATCCCGTGCTAGATCGTACAGCAAAAATGCTGATGGACGACATGGCCAAGATTCGGTGCAGAAGGACCACCCCGGCAGCTCCTGTGCCTCGCTGCACTGCGCTGCTGAACCTGTTCCCGACCTGACTTCTGAAGCCCACAGCTCTGTTTGTTCAGGGATTGCACAACTCCGCAGGGAGAGCCAGGAAGCAAAGGTGGGTGGTTCTGGTAGCTTCCAGTCTGTTCAGGACTTCACTGACCTCCGGTTCTTAGTCTAAAACTTGGAGCTTGAACGTATCTGTGTCCCTCCTTGCTTCAAACCTGTGGCTGTCACCCTACTTTGTGTAGACCGAATGTAGTGCTCCTGTTTAGATGTGTTTGATGAATGAAACCTAACATCTGTCAACAGGTAAAGTTTTCACTGCTCAGCAAACACGGCACATGTTTTAGAGGTGAGTGTGGCAGGCCTGGGCTCAGGGCTGCTCAGTCTGTCCTCAGGGCTGTTGGCTGGCATTCCAGACAGGCCCAAGCGTGCCATGGCCGGGTACCTGATGCTTGGCAGCAGGGAAAAGAGCCTTCCCGTGCTGTGCCAGTACCGTCACAGCTCTGTTATGAGTTCAAAACCACACAAAGCCAGCTTACAGGGACAGCTGGTGCCTCGTAGTGTCGTGTTCTGTATCTGAAGAGCCCTGCAAACTATTGTAAAGAATGACGCTCGTTTGTAACTTGATAGCAGATCATTCTGCACACAGCTAATCAGTTCAGACTGACCAAAATCCCTTTTTCTCCTCTTTTCTCTGACTCCTTTCAGTCTGGGCTGTGGGAACTCCGAGTTTTTCCACTAAAAGACGAAGAGGTGGAAGCTTTACTGTGCCAAGATCAAATAACAAATCAGACTGAAATGTCAAGCGCAGCTTTCCCCAGCGACTCTCCCTGTGCTCCATGTACGCCCATTGGTTTGCCAGACAATGGCCTTCCAGCACGAAAACAATCCACAGAAGAGTCAGAAGACAGCGAAAATGTTTGCCTGGGAATCAACAGTACGAGAAAGCAAAGGTGACAGGGAGTAATGTGGTTCATTAAGAAAGCCAATTAAGGTGGAGAAAAGTGTAAGGTAAAATCTCTCTTGTTCACACAGCATATGACAGCACAATTCAAAACCTGTACGTTAGCTGCATATAATATATTTTCTTTCTTGCTTTGTAACAGGCAGGATAAATCCCAAAGACAACACTTTCTTCTTCCTGAACCCCAAGAGAAAGTAATTATTTCAAGCTGGAAGTCTAATATTCCCAGTGTTGGGAGTGGGCACACATAAATTGCTGGCAGCATTCACTGCTTTCTGTTGTCATATCGCCACATTTGTTAGTGATCATCCTTTCTTGTCTTGTTTGTTTTCAAACGCGTTTCTGGTTCCAGTCAGTTCTGGTGCAGCAGGATATGCTGTCTACCCTTAAACCAACAACTTCAACTGAACACAGAAAAACTACTTGACAATATAGTGGGGAGGAACGATAACCACTCATTATTTTCCTGCGTGGCATGAACATGTGGCAGAAAATCCACCTCTCTTCAAATGCACGCGTGTAACCTGTGTGTAAGAGGAGGGCAGGTGAGAAGCAGCAGTTTGAAAGCAGGCGGTGTGGAAGCCTTGCCTTTAGCTTAAAGTCTGTGCTCAGCTCTCAGTAGCGCCAGGGCGTGTTTTGTATAGACGTCCTCAAGCAATAAGGTAGAGATAGACCACTGCATTTCAATAGTCCACCTATCTGCTACTCAGAAAGTAGGGTTCCTGTTTGTCATATGGGTGTAGAGAATTGGAAGAGAAGAGGAGCTCTCTGAATATTGCATTCTGGGTCATCACTTCTTTAGTCCTTCAGTAGCAAAGGAGGCTCATAATATTTTGCTTTAATATGTTAAAGACAAAAAGTCTTGTAATTTCTGTACAGTGCCTTGCAAGAGTCTCTGAGTATGCCAACATTTGGTGACTGGCTGAAAAGGAAGAGATGGCTGATGGCTAGAAGAGCAGTAAGGAAGAAAGCCCAAAAGCTCTCCACTGTGACGCTGGGCTGAGTTCTCATTTCCCAGCGAGTTCACAGCGAGTAAAGAAAAGCGAGTTGTTTCAACCTGCATCTAAATAGGGTAGTTTGGAATGTATCTGCAATCTCAAGAGGTATTAACAAAGATTAAGCATTGAATGTAGGTATAATTTACCGACGGGAAGTTTTTCTGTGTAGGGCAGTTGAAGGCAATATTATAGGAGTCTCTGTTTCTGTGCAAAAGTTTCTTCTGTGTGTAATATCTGGAACTGAATGGCACTGGACAGATGACCCACTTACAGTGTCTTCTTTTTCTTTGTGTCAGAATGACAGGAAATATACACTGGACATCTGAAAACAGTTCAGTAAAGTTTCAACACTACAACCTATTGCTACATTGTAGTTGTATTGCACATTCTGATTATTTTTTTAAACTTTTTTTTTTTTTAACACTGGTTTGTCTTAAACTTGAATCTTGCCTCAATGTCTGATACTATAATCTTTGATGCAAGGTTGTTTTTTTTAATTAAAAGTTATTTCTATATATATATATACATATATATACTGTGGTATGTAGTCTGAATTTGCTGGCCTTTCAGAAGTGATGAAACAATAGTGACGCTTCCTCTTGGCACAGAGACCTGCTCAGCCAAAGAAGGGCTTTGCAAGCACACCAGTGGCAGTGGCACAAAGCTCTGCTGCCATACCAAAGCTGCACTGGTGCCCTGCGGCCGAGGTTGCCCCCAGCATCTATCTACAGAAGTGACCGTTGTGTCTCATCCTGCGCGTGCATCTGCTGCTGGGAAAAGCTTTCAGAACGCTGTATGCCACCAATGTTTGCAGGGCTCTTCCACTGTGTGCAGCCCTTCAGTCAGAAGGTGTCCAAACCGTACCCACTTCATTGTAAGGTCAGGGCTTCCTGCTGTGTGATTCCTGACATAATGGAGCAGTTCTGCAATTCAGAGCTGGGACAGAGCCACAGCAAGTAAGGCAGCCTGCTAGCTCCCTGATGTGTCCTGGAGATGCAGTCAGAAAATGGAAACATTCCCAGCATTGCATGGGAAGAAAGCAAGAGGAGAGGGGTTCTCCAGATCTATTTGAGGAGAAGGAGGGGAAGAGAGTTAAAATGTGAGAAAAGAAACAGATGACCCAAGTTTGGTCAGACTCACAGACTGTAAAGCTGCTCTGTATGGCTGTACAGTTCCCAGCTGTGGTGTCCCAGTGAACCACTGTGCTGCTTTAAGGGTCAGCCTCCACTGTGCTGGTCTAAAGCAGCTGTTTGTTATCTTTGCCAGATGCAAGTCAGCATAAGCAGAATTTCTTTTGTCCTCTCTTTATATGCATTTGCTCAGCCATTGTGAGAAATAGTGCCTCACAATAAAGCAACAAAACAGCTAGGCAAAGACAGGCTGAGCAGCCAGGAGACTGAAAAACATGCTGGACAAACTGTAAAAGTGCACATTTGGTCCTACCCCATCCCTGTCCAAAGCCTTTTCTCTTACCCTCTGGCTCTCAGCTTGCTCCACCTGCAGCAGTGAGCTGCAACCACCTGCCCTGCACAGAGAGCTGCCCAAGCAGCCATGGGCTGGAGTGCCCCAGCAGGGCACGGAGCCTCCCATCAGGTGAGCAGCGTGTGCACGCACACTGGGCAAAGGCTGGGGAGGGAGGGTGGCCAAGATGAAGTGGCAGTTGCTTTTCTCGTGTCACTGCAAGAACACCTTCAGCCACAACACTAGAAGCAGTGCTGGCAGCTTTTACCAAGGCTGACTGTTAAATACAAGCTTAAACATAAGCAGCAAACCCCTCTCCCAAAACTCAGGTGCTGCAGCCACACAAAGAAAGCAGTTTCCCTTGCACTTCAGTCACCAGGTGCAGTAGAGACATATTCTGTTCCCTGCTGCTGCGGGGATTTAAGCACTTCACCTCTGCATCCAGGTACCTTAGCAGAATGTAAGTACCAACAGAAGCTTCTAACACCCATTCAAACTGAACCATTTTTTTCTGAAGCGGTGCCTGGACCACACGTCCAGTCCCAGCCTTGCTCAGGGTGCATCCGAGTGTCTTTACCCTGTCAGCACCTCTGCTCCCCTGGCCGCTGTCTATGTGATTAGATACATGCTTCCCAATTGTATCAAGGCACTAAACCAGACAAGTGCTAAGCAGAACAACCATTGCTACTGTTACCCGTACAGATTGTTCATTACTAACAGCTTTAAACAGAGGTTTGTAAGAGGACACCGCCACAGTAACCAGCTGCACGGCCCATCCTGGGTGGACTTGGAAAGAAACAACGGAGCAGTGTTGCTGTGTGTGTACCATCTCACAGCACTGCTAATCCAAGACTCGGTGAGTACCAACTTGACAATTCAAACAGTGACGAAGTGACTACAACACGTAAAGAAAACATACTGCATCGTTCCCTGCTCACAGCACAGCACAGCACCTTCAATTAAGTAGCATGACTTTGGGCCTATCTTTTTCCAAAACAACAGAATGGTTTGAGGACTCCTTCATCCCAGCTCCAGAGCAGCTGCAGGAGACAAATACTGCTTTCAACAGCATGAGAAGTCACGCTTCCAACTCCTGTGCTAGCCCTGCATAGCTGTTCATTTGCTGCTCAGCCTATCAGCATATCAGGTACCAGAGCTCTGACTATTTCTATGTGCATGATGCACTGGACTCTACCCAGCGTTTTCTGGCCCAAATGCATGCACCAGACACACAGACTGTTGCCTTGCCTAGCCAAGTTGTGGCTGCTGAGCCTTCTGCTGTGCTCCCCCACAGCAGCAGACTGTTTGCAACCTTCTGTCATTAGTACAGGAAAAAATACACACAGAATACTAAGAAAATTCAAAGGAGAGTGCAAGGCTAATGAGAGGCACAGGAGGCAAGTCTGTCTAAAACGTACTGCTAAGGCCTTCCTCCAGGTTTGAGCTCTCCTACTTCATGTGTCCAAACCAGACGTGATAGAGCAACCAAGTGGAAAGTATGAGAACTGTTCAGGTTAGTAACCAAGAGGAGAGTTAAGCTATTTAACAGCTAAAGAAACAAACACCTCTATCCCCTGCATTTCAACCTACACACAACAAAATCACTTCTTAATCGCTGACCGGGGTAAATGCATGAACTAAAGAGGGTGTGGGTCAAGATACTGCATTTCAATGTTCATCTACAGAACCCTGTCATGTGAATCAACATTTGAAAGCTACAAACGGCTCCCCAGTTTTTGGGACCTGGAAAAGACGTTTCACCGATTTGTTTGGTATTTGAACTACTTCTGTAGGTCAGGGACTTCCAGGCGGCAAAAGCAAAACACAGGAGTATTTCTGTCAGTCGCGCACAGGATTCCTACACCCAACTGGGTGCATTTTCCCCCAACTATTCATTTCTGACAGCTTAAGGGAGACTTACCACAGCAGAAGTGCGTTTAATGCAGACAATGGAAACGTTTTGTAGGAATGCACAGATCAAATGACAAACACAGATAGCGGAAGGCAGGCTCGTTAGTCTTCCACAAGGTAGCAGCCTGTGGCGGTGCTACGCTCTTCGAGCAAGCCAAGACCGAACTGCAGTTCGATTCAGTCAGCATTACAAGTTGTGCCATACAATTAGCCTCCACAGAATCAAGAAACAGGTTCAAACCATTGCATTTCCAACCCTGAAAGACAGCCAGAGCGTTTTCCACTGCTGCTTGCTTCACTGCGGCGAAGGAATGATTCCTCTGTTCAGCAGCAACACGTGTCTGCCATTCACGTTCATCCAGCCCTCCCTCAGCACAAGAAACAAGGGTTCTCCTGTGCACCCACAGCCTTCGGGAGCGCTGCTCGGGGAGGTCTCACCGATCCAGACAGCGCTTCTGAGCGGCTTCGGAACACACGTTCCTGAGCAGATTGATCACAGATCTCGGATCTGCGCTCTTCATAATGGCACTGCCAGACACAATCATATTTGCACCCGCCTGGAAGACATGAAACGCCCGCTCAGTCACATGGGACACCAGGAAGGGCAGCGACCGACGCCAGGCTGAAGGAGCACCACTTGCAAGGCACAGGTACCGCCCTGGCGCTATGGCAACCCGCACTT
>PPHD01005010.1:0-17139 GCA_002909625.1 Bambusicola thoracicus | reverse complement strand
ATTTGCACCCGCCTGGAAGACATGAAACGCCCGCTCAGTCACATGGGACACCAGGAAGGGCAGAGACCGACGCCAGGCTGAAGGAGCACCACTTGCAAGGCGCAGGTACCGCCCTGGCGCTATGGCAACCCACACTTCCCCAGCAGTAACTTCCTCATCCCTGAGCGTACAAAGAACACCACCTTTAGCTTAGGAGAGGCTCTGGGAGCTGCTGCTAAAGCAAGCACCAGCTCAGAGCCCACACGCTGCTGACACGGCCCGCTGTGTCACTGCTGTTCCCTCTGACNCCCCAGCAGTAACTTCCTCATCCCAGAGCGTACAAAGAACACCACCTTTAGCTTAGGAGAGGCTTTGGGAGCTGCTGCTAAAGCAAGCACCAGCTCAGAGCCCAGACGCTGCTGACACGGCCCGCTGTGTCACTGCTGTTCCCTCTGATGCAAGGCCTCAGAAGGCGGCTCCTCCCGCACGCGCTTCCCCTTACCTCCGCACACTTGTGGATGGTGTCAGGCCCGACTCCTCCGTCCACTTCGATGTCCAGCGACGGGAACTGCGTCCTCAGCCACTGCACCTGAGGGCACACAGTGAGGGTGGCACGGCGTCGCATGCGGCCCCACGAGCCCGGCACAAAGAGTGTGGCTCACCTTGGGCATCATGTCTTCCATGAACTTCTGCCCTCCGAAGCCCGGCTCCACCGTCATCACCAGGGCCATGTCGATCTGGTTGGCCCACGGCGCCAGCTGCTCCACCGTGGTGCCGGGTTTGATGGCCAGCCCCACCTGCCGGGAGGGAGTGAGGGGGGATAGGGGGGGAAGTGTCGGGAAACGCGCGAGCCGCCGCGCAGCCCCACGCGGATCCCGGCCGTGCGCCGCGCTCACCTTCATGCCGTTCTCGCGGATGTCCTTAATGAGCGCGCCGGGGCCGTCGGTGGCCTCCAGGTGGAAGGTGTACTGGTTGGCGCCGGCCACGGCCATGGGCTGCACCCACTGCTCGGGCCGGGCCACCATCATGTGCATGTCTGCGGGCGGCAGGCCGTCAGGGAGAGCCGCGCCGGGCCGCGCCGCGCCGCCCCCGCCCGCTTACCGAAGAAGGGCTCCTGGCCCAGCCGCTTGCGCAGGCTCTCCACCACGGGGTGCCCGAAGGTGATGTTGGGCACGAAGTGCCTTGGGGGGCCGAACGACACACAGCCGGTTACCGCCGCCGCCGCCGCGCCGCCCCGCCCACCGCCCGCCTCGCGCCGCGGCCGTTACCCGTCCATTACATCCAGGTGCAGGTAGTCGGCCCCGCAGTCCAGCATGCGGCTGCACTCGGCGCCCAGCGCCGCCAGGTCGCTGTTGAGGATGGACGGCCCGATCCGGCACCCCGACGCCATGGCCGCCGTCCCTGCGCGCGTGCGCCGCCGCCGCGAGGCGTCACGGGACGGGCGGGCGCCGCCCCCCGCGGGGTCCACGGCGCCATCTTCGGCCGCGGGGCCGCGCCCCGTGCCGGACGGGCGGAGCCGCCGGAGCCCACCGAGCGGGGCGGGGGCGCCGTGGAAGCGGCCGTGGGGCCGCCGTGGAAGGGGCTGCGGGCCTCGGCTTTAACGCCGGGTGGGACGGTGCGTCCCCGAGCGCGGCGCGGCGGTGGCCGCGGCTGTCCGTCGGCACGTGGGCTGCGCGGGCCCGGGGCGGCGCGGCAGCAAACACACACACAGCTCTGTCCTTCTGCCTCTGTATTTAGGCCTCGGAACAACATGTGCATAAAATGGCGAGGCGGCAGGACCGGCGGACACACGGAAACGCGGAGCTCGGGGCCCGGACATGTTCAACAGCACACGCGCTTAAGGCCTCTAACGCTAAGGGAGCAGCGCTGCTCGCGTACGCAGCGGGAACACGGCGGTTGTTACAGAGATACAGAGGAAAGCCGAAGCACAGCCGCGCGCAGGCACGGGGCACAGCACAACACCGACACGCTGCAGCACGCGGCCGGCACCGCGCTGATGGGCAACGACACACACAGCACCGCACGGCACGGCACCGCACGGCCGGCTGCACTGCGTGCTAGCAGGGCACGTGGGACACGGGCGTGCTTGTCCCGCCTATGGCTTACTGCGGCTGTCACTGCTGGCACAGGGAGACCCCAATGGCAACATATCTTAACTACACTGAGGTGAAATAAATCACACGTGGAACGCACCCCGAGCTCTGTGCTGCACCCAAACTCTCCTGCTGCCCAGCTGCACCCAGCCCACCTGGGGCTGTCAAAGCGAGGCTGTTTTCTCTCACTTGTGCATCACCGACAGCAATAACACTTCTAGCATCCGGAATTGAGCAATTCCTTGGGCTAGGAGCTGATGCAGAGCTCTCAGCTACAGGAGGCTGGTGCTGGCTGCGGCGTGCCGAGGGGATAAAAAGGGCAGAGCATAGTGCGGGGTCAGCAAAGCAAGCAGGCTGTCCTTCAGGACGCCCACTGAGCAGCAGCTGTGAGGCTGCCACCCCGTCATCTCCCTTACAAACCACTTCAAAGCTGCGTTAGTGCACCACCTATGGATGGATGGACAGGCAGAGAGATCAATAGATAGAGTTTGCCCCCCGTGCAGTGGAAGCAGCACGTGCTCAGCGCCCCTGAGCTTGGGAGCGGGATGGCTTTTGCTGTCTGCCGCAGGAGTTGGATGTGCACGGGCACCTCCTGACAGCTCCCATCAGGTGTGAGCGTTTGGCAGACGCCGGGCAGCACGGGTTGGAACAAGACTGCAACCTGCTGCTGCCAGGCGTGCACATCGCTTTCCACGGCACAGTACAACGTGCACGCTGCACCACAGCAGTGAGACGAGCGTTTGTACGGCCGTATTTAAACGGCTCCTAGGGAGGTGCTGGCAAGAGACATGAGTCCTTCCCTTGGAGGTGGAGAGGATATCGCTCCATCTCCGCAGTAAGGCAGCTTTATGACGCATACGTTCAAATTACAAGCCCTGGGGGCCAAACTGGTAATGAGCACATTTGGCAAACTCGCAGTGATCCTAAGCGTTTTGCTCTGCACAGTAACAACACGGTCACAAACAGCAGCATCCAGTCCTCACAGGCACTGCATTAGGCTGCCTGGGATCCCAAAGCCCAGGGTGACTTTGGGCACTGCTTAGGATTTCATGGCTTGATTCACAGCTGGTTTGCAGTTTGTCCCTAAGCAGCTAATGGCTACCTTCACATTTCCCAGTAACTCCATAGTGCTGCAGCGCAGCCCTTAACTGAGCTGTGACTTCAGCTCATCCGCCCCCAGGGATCGCCACAGACGTATATAAATGTAACACATACATACCTCACGCCTGCAGCCATCAGCGTTACACACATAAAATGGAACCTTTTTAAATAGAATCTCAGCATGCCAAAAATAGATCCTTTCATCAAGTTTCTGCCCTGCAATATCCATCCTCTGTTTGCAAAGCACATATAGATTTGTATGTCTGCATCTAGAAGGAACACGAAAATACCATATATAAATATTTACTTTAAATCCCTATATCTAAGTACGTAAGACAGCATCAGAGGAGCAGCTGCAAGGTACCAGAAGGTCCACGCATTCCAGATGTGGTTTCCTAATTGGTTTTTCTTTTAAGCTGTGTATCACCCGGTACATGAAAGCAGGACAGCGTGGAGTATGTATACCATCTGCAGACCACTCACCCCCTGTCCATCTCTATCTGTGCACAGCACGTGCATTCCTTTCTGTCGGATGCACTGTATTTAGCTTTACAGAGCAAATATTTTTGTAGCACGAGGGCAGCATCTTACAGAGAGGAATGACACCAACAGATAAAAGTAAACTCAGCTAAAGGCTGCAGTGCCAAAAGAACTGAAAAGGAAACAAAAATGTCTAATTGCTCCACGGTGCTTATCATTGCTCTGCAAGTGGGAAACAATGTTTCCAGCTTGTAAAAGTCAAGCTTTAGATTGGTATTTCTTGTCAGTGTTTTCACTGTCGGTACCAAGCTGTAAAAGCCTGGCATCCAGCTACCGCACAGCCAGCCCTCTTCTCAACACAGCTACAAAAATAAATCTCCAAAGAGGTCTCTCTTTCCTTGCACAGTACCTCAGCCTGCTTACCCAGAGAGGCTGCCTATCACGGTGCACGGCTGCCACATCAGGGCTTTGTGGACCACACACACTTGCCCACTCATCTGTACCCTGAGAATTTTGTACAAATTCTCTGCTCCTACAGCCTTGCCCTTGATATAAATAGATTCCTCATACAGAAATTTGCCAGTCTATAGCAACGGGCTGTTAGCTCTATTCTGCTTTTGGATAATAAAGTGCTCTTAATTAGTTACTAGTTACCGGGGAACTCAAAGGAGAAGGTACGGTTTTCCCTTCCTCCTCCCACTACCGTACCTCCCCAAGAGTTAAACATGAGATTCATCCAGGTCGACGTCCGTCTCCCCAAGCTCCACATGAGTGAAGCTGAAGTGAGTGGCCAGCAAGGGGTTTTCCATCCCGTTGTCCTCACTGATGTGGAGGACCGTGTCCCCGTGCTGCAGCAAGCTGGTGGTCTCGAGGCCGGCATAGTCCTCGGTGTCGGAGAGCTGTGCAGGCGGCGTGCTTTGTGCTGTGGCTGGCCGGGACTCCACGCTCTCCTCTTTCTCCTTCTCAGCAGAAAGTGCCTCGCTCTGCAGGAGAGGAGAGCCAGTGGTTAGGCTCAGAGAAAGAGGGAGACGGCAGGAAAAAAGAGCAAGGGAACATCTGTGAAATATTTTCTTATTCTGAACCACTGTTTTGCCATTAAGGGGCCAGGTAATTGCAGATTTTAAGTCCCTAAAGTTCTACCCTTACAATTTTTGCTGGTGAATCAAATCTGGTAGCAATAACCAGAAAAGCTGCCTGCTTTCCATTTTTAACTCTTTGCTGTTTCATTGTTTAGTATATTATCAACAAGAGCTTCTTATAATCATTCATGGCAAAGGCCATACACCCAAAAGACATGAGATGTCTGGGTGTGTAAAAGATCTCAGTGTCACAGTGCAGTCTCGGTGTATTGAAGCGGTGATCATGATTATCTCTGCACTGTGCTCAGTGGTGTCCAACACAGAAGGATGTTGGACAAGCAGCTAAGCAGCTCCTTCTGAAACACGGTGCTGTTGACACAACCCCCCCTCAGTTTTTGCAGGAATCCTTCCTGAAGGACTCATTGCTCATAGAACGAGGTGCAAAGACCAGTTGACAAAATCTCACACAGGTCCACAAGGACTTGTGGGTCTGATGGGAAGATGAAAAGAGAAGATACAGGGATTTGCAAACTAAGAATCGTTGCAAAGGTAGAGAAGTGAGGGGTTGATATAATTCAGCCTAAAGAAAAAGACAGTCTTTACTCATCAGCAGGTTTTCATCGTACTGCTGTAGTACGGCTGCATCTATCTGCCCTGCAACTTCAGTTGTTGAGGCTGAGACAAAGCAGCAGGCAGACACACACGATAAAACTGTCAGACATGCTACCTGGCCAGTGGTCTGGCTATGGAGATCAGCTACGACGACAGCAGGTGAGGATGTCAGCACAGGTTTACTTGGCGCTTCCTGCTTGCCGCTCTCCTGGGGGCTGCTGCGGCTGCAGCCCTGCTGCTGGACAGCTGAAGCTGGGGACTTGGCTGGGGATGGTGGTGTTGCCTCAGGCTGGGTTTCAGTGAAAGTCACCGAACGCTTCTGCTCTGCTGAGAGGTACAAAGCCCAGAAAACTGAATATTAAGATACTGTAAATTTGGGAAGGAAAACAGAACAAAAGCAGACTGCGTCCCTAGCATTTTTACAAGCAAGACAGGATTCCTGATTCATTCCATCTTCATAAGCTGTCTGAATGGCATCTAATCAGAAAGACTTTTATTCGTAGGCTTCCTCTGAAGCCATAGCAAGAGTCATGGTTCTCCTGAAGATTACTTATCCTACCTGTCTTTGTCATGGCTCGATGAGATACTGTCACCTAAAACATCTTTCCATCCCTGAATTTAGCATATTGGATTCTCATGTAAGGGAAAGGAAAACTAAGACGTAAATAATAGAAGGGAGTTGCCTGAGGCTTTGCAGGAAATTTGGGAAAAGAAAGAGGGGAGCTGGCTGCCTCTCATTCCTGCCACTGACTGAGTTAACTACCTGGACTAAAACTCAACCATGAAACTCATAGCCCCGCTCTCACCCTTCATTATTCCAGTAGAAGCTTTATGTTCCCAACATCTCCAGCAGCACTGTTAGTCCAGCAGTCCTGGCTGAGCAATTAGAAACCCAGGAGGTTCTCAAGAAACCTTTGCTCTTACAGGTGCTTCCTCCAAAGTTAATTGCTCACTTCAAATGTGCAGAATGCAGCTACCTGCTCTGCTTGACAGTGCTGACTCGTATTCATTTTCATATACAGCCCTTAAAACCCTGAACTGCGAAGCTTCCAAACGGTGGGAAGTTTCTTTCTTTCTTCCACTCACTAGCACCTTCAAAATAGGCACATCTGGAGATTTTGGACAAGAAATGGAGGACAGCTGTACCCTAAATTCTCCACAGCTTTAAGAAACATGATCATTGCCTGTACAAGTCCAGCTTCACCTTGCTGGCCTTTGGAGAAACCATTCAGCCATTTCTGATAGGAAATGCTAGAGAAAAGAATAAACGTGGTGATGCTTCACCATAGTAACATTTTCCAGTCCTTACCAACTGGAACTGAACATAGACTAGTTAACAGTGGCACCTCTTATTTCCACACAGCAGCTGAAAACAGCTTACATACCCTTCAAATATACAAACTTTTCCTTTGATCTAGAGCAACAACCAAGTATTTCCCACTTTAGAATACAAAGTGCTGGTTCTGAACATGCAGTGCTGCCCTACCACTTGGTTTTGGTTTTGGCTGGATGCTCCGCCGAGTGGTTGAAAGTCGAGCTCCGTGGCGGCTTCGAGGTTCAGTCTGAGTTTTCTGACGTGACAGCAGTGGTCGCCGAAGCTGGATATTGGAAGAAAGAGCCACGTTAGGCTGATGTGTGTTCATATAACACACAACTTAACCCCTGCAGGAAGGATACAGATACATATTTTAATGTTTCTATGCCTCAGACATCTATTAAAACTTCGGAGGTTTGCGTCTTTTCAGTTTTGCTATCAAATGCAATCAATGCGCGTTGTGTGACATCGTTTGAGTTTAAAAACAATCCAACCAACCAACAAAAGCAACAAAAACCTGCAGTGGAAAGATTCAGGGAGTTCAAAGCTAAGTGCAGCTTCTTTTGGAGGGTTCGTCAGGTCTCACAGCTACAAACTTGCCGTACTTGCTGACTCAAATAGAGTATCACAAGTTATGTAAAAGGCACACGTCACATCCAGAAATCATTTCAGAACAGGTACAGACTAGAGAAAACAACCAAGGCCTGTTCACTCACCTGCCGTAGACCTCTCTTCCGCCCCAGGGGTTGCTGCAGAAGGAGGTTCTGCTGTCCTGGCTCACTCTGCACACTTGCCACCCTGTTGGATATCGACAGCATTAGGTCAAGCACAGAAGCAACGTGTATAACTAGCAGGAGTCCTGGCAATTGTGACTAAAATAAATAAATAGATCAACCACTAATGGCACAGTCACTTCAAAGAGCACATACTGTCTTTGAAGGATGGTGGGAACGTGTCTGTTGGGTTGTGGCTTCCAAGGCTTAGGAGAGGGTGGGAGGTGGAGTCATGGCATTCAGGACTTGGCCACGCACAGGTAGCATCCAACTACAGACAACTGCAAATTTCAGTTTTCAGTCATTGATTGATGCATCCCACTGAGCAACACTCACTTCTCTGCATCCTTTGCTACATGGGCTTCATCAACAAAGGCAAGAATATCAGCTTCCTAGCTCTAAAACCTTCTTGTTTGCTTTTCATTTTTTTCATGGACAATGTCGTAAAAGCTATTTTTTTTTTCCTCCCAGATGGACTCCACAGCCTCATCACAATTTTGTCATCTGGTTTTCATTTCAATTTAAGTCAACAAACAAAAAACAAACACAAAGTGACAAAGGATCTATTCACATAATGGATGCATGAGTTATGTGAACAAGGCCCCACACTCAACACTTGCAGCCTTGAGTCTCTGAGGCTAACAGATGAAAAATACAAGTGAACATAAAATTCATATATACATAAAAGCGCACATTTTTAGAATCTTGGCACAAAACAATCTTTAGCAATAAAACAGACTCGGCTACATACCTTCTCATT
Source organism: Bambusicola thoracicus (assembly GCA_002909625.1). NCBI lineage: Eukaryota > Metazoa > Chordata > Aves > Galliformes > Phasianidae > Bambusicola > Bambusicola thoracicus. The sequence continues at coordinate 8,947 of PPHD01005010.1, read as the reverse complement.
CTACTGTTCAACTGATCATTAAATCTGCTTCCTATAAAAATACCACCCCCCCCCCTCATTTTTATCAAGTACTGTATTCCTCCCAACAGTTAAAAGTTGGTCATTTAGCAGGCAGCGGTCACAAGACATAATATCTGAATGAACTGTGTCTGAGAGACATATGGTTACAATAGCAACTAACATTTAAATGGACTGCCTTTAAATCAGGCAGCTGCTTATTTGGGAGAGGCTGGAATCCACTGAGCCACACGTCCTATTTAAGCAACCTCCAGCTATAGCTGGTATGCACTGCAGAAGACTTGGTATTACAATCCGTTTTCCTTTTGGCCTTCCTTAACCTAAAGAAAAACAATGTTCTTTTCTCTAGATGTTTTCCTTGGGTCTCCCTGGAGGAGCTCAGTGCCACCAACAGAGTGAAGGTTTACTATCTGACCTAATTTGAGCAGAGGAAGAAGACAAACCGAAGGTTTGACGTGGTCAGACAAGACATGGAGGATGTTTGTGGGGAGGCTTAAGAAGTTCTGTCTCCTAAACAGCTCACCCCTCCCTTTGGCAGAAGTTACTGCTCTTCCTGAAGTTTGGTAGAATAGAACATGTGAGGTCCCAGGCTGCTTCAGGTCAAAGTCAGTTCAACTGAGCTGAAAGTCCTCTTCCTTGCTCCCTTATCAGTTTAAACCAAAGCCAGACTTTGCACTAAACTGTACGTGTTTCCAAAAGCTTTGCGGTGAGACAGCTGGCAACTTCAGGAGAGAGACACTACCTTCAGCCCCTGAAGCTGCTTCTCTTCTCATTGTCTGACCACAACGTCACAATCCTAGCCATGCCTGTGGCAATCTCACCACAGCTGTACCAGTTTGGAAAAAAGGGAAAGCTTCTGCAAGCTCAAAGCCAGAACAAACAAAGATATATTTGAGTCCTTTTCTCCCTCAGACAGCTCCTCCAAATGAGATCACCAGCCAGTGGAACATATTTTCCAGCTTTTACGTAGGGTACAGACATGATTTACATACAAAGCATCCTAAACATCACGCAAACACCCACATATGAACAAGCAGAGTCCTCAGTTACTTCCTGTGAGCAGGACTGCGTTCTCGTCCTTATGAACGCAAAGAGACTACACTTAAGTTGGCCTTTTGATTTGTGCCCCAGACTATCAGAATTTACAGCTTATAGAAATTTCCTAATCTTCTGCTTCCGGAGTTAGACAAAAACTTATTCCTCTGATTTTTAAGAAGTTTAAAGGGTAATTGCCGGTATGGGACTTAAATAAGAATTGACTAGAGAAGGCCTCAAAAGAACTTTTTTCTATTGCACGTGCTTCTGAGAATACTGCTAAAACATCTGATGAAGGACAGCAGCTCTTAAGGTACACGAGTGAGGAGACATACCTGTTTGTAGCAGGAAAACTACAGTTTTATTTAGTACAAAACACTGTTTATAGTGGTGAGACAAACTCACTTCACATGCATCATGACACTACTTTGAAAAGGTCATTAGATAAAGAGAGCACGTGGATCACGTGAGGGCACAGAGGTTATACACAAAGAAAAAAAATGACTCCTGTGGAGTAATCTGTGCAGTGAAGACAGACAACAGAGAGGTGAGCAATAGAAAGGCTGGACCTCTTGTCTTCCTGCTCGAGTCTGGGATTTTCAGCCTGGCTAATATCATAAGTGAAATGAGTTTAGTGCTGGTGGATGTTTATTTCCAGTGCTGAATCATTACACTAATTGACATAATTCAGGATGATCTTACGAGCTGAAATGGCAGATAATTATTGCAGGCAAATGTTGGATCGGAGAGCAACACAGTTTTGCAGAGCTGCCTGTGCACAGCACAGTCCTGATGTGGCTCTGCCTTTTTGCCTTTTGTCCCCAAATTTTGAAGAAGGGAAGGGAGAGGAGAGGAAAAGGGAAAGGGAAAGGGAGGGAGAGTCATAAAGGCCACAAATTTCAGACTAGTGGCTGAAATTTCAGATACAGCCTTTCACTTTGTGTGGGTCTGTTTTCACATCAAAGAAAGCTGTGCTGATCACATTTCCATGAAAATGAGCGTGGCAGACAGATTGTTGACTCTGCGTCAGCCTTCCCTCCTCTCCCATCTCTCCTTGCTTACCAGATCTGACCAGGAGTACACTGTTTTTCTGGCAGCCTGTGGGACCCAATCTAAGAACTCTAACTCAAATGGCATTTCAGCTGACAGTACCTTTCCCTCCTATGGCAACGTGATCAATAAGAAGGGTTTTGCTGCACAACATACATCAGGTTTATTTGGGAATAACAAAACAGAAAAAATTCCTGCCTGTCACAAAGATGCTCTGTCACTCCCTGAGTAACTCTGTCAGAGTTTTTATCCTCGCAGTAATGTTACTTCCATTTCATAGTTATGGCAGAGACAGGTGAGCAAAAGATCAGACAAACCCAGCTTCATGGAAGCATGTCGCCAGCACTGCAAGAAATGACAGCCAGTCACACAGTGGGGGGCTAAAACAAACTGTGTCATGCTGGTAATTATAAGTGATGTTCATAAATTATAAGAAAGCATGCAGCCAAAAGAAAAAAAAAAAAAGTAGAGAAAAGAGGCAAACAAAACAAAGGAAGCAAGGAGTTTAAAGGTCTGTTAAAAAGGTGTACATGCTTGCCAAGCCACTGCGGTAGGATGTACACACAATGATCTGAGACATCTGTGTGAGGAGGGTTAGTGGACAAAGACCAGTGGAAAATGTAGATAAACTGCAGCTCTTGTATTCCCAGACACATCCTAGCCCTGCTGGTGTTAGATCTGCTATGCTTGCCCTGAGAATATGAATTTGCTCTGATGTTCCCTGTCAGGTACCACGAAGCTAGGATAGGCATAACTATAAACATTAACAGACAATGCCTTTGTGCACTGGATGGCCATTACAGCGAGTTCTCATTCTTCTTCCTTTCCTGATTTGGGGGAAATGTGCTCTCCTCTGATTACAAACAACAGCTCATGATGCTGGGCACAGACGTTCCTCAGCCCTGCAGCCCATGCTATCTGTTTACTTAAACGGCACTTAAACACTGCCCCCTTCCTGTCTTCCCTGCTATGCTGCATAGCTGGCTATACTTGTTACAGAACAAAGGGAAACAGACTTTATTCCTTCTTCTATTTGTCACTGTTTATTTAATTTAATTAAAACTCCTCCTTTCCAGAAGGGTCTAACGTCCATATCATTTATTTGTGTCAGTCACGATTAAATTCAGGTCTTGAATTCAGAAGGCAATCCTCAACAGTTGTCACTGTGTTCCAATCAGTTATGTGAGAAAAACCGAAGCCTGCTTTATTCAAAGCTTATGTTCCTAAATGTAAAAACACATTCATTCTATCCTGTGATCCCCACAGCACAATAATCTCCTACACTGTCTGCTTCATTACTTCTGTGCTTTAGAGGAGGAATCCAATTTGCAAATTTAACAGCGCATTTGAAATGACTTCTCTTGCTCACAGAAATGTAATCTAGCTTTTTCATATGAGCTTGCAGTATTTCTTTGTCCTCTTTCTTCCTAAGGTTTTGCAGCCCTGATGCCTCCTCCTTGAAATAAGTAATAAACCTCTACAGAAATGACTCCCAAACACATCTGTTAAGCTCTTTATCCAAGAAAAGCTCTGTACCACAGAGCAGGGTGGAAGACACAGTGTCCTGGTCCCCAGCAAGAATTGGTGTGACAAGTTACTAAGAACCCTCTGTACAGCTGATTATATTTCAGGGTTCAAAATAAATTACTGCTTTTGAACTCATCTGTTGATTCAGTTGTCTCACGTTGCTCGGCCCGGTCACCATTATTAGAAGTGACTCCCACTTAACAAGATAAAACCATTTCAGACTCAACGCTGATGTAGCCTGGTATCAGGTCATGATAGCTTTAACTCAGATATGGACCTTCTTATTGTCCTCAACTGGGGTGAGCTTTTAGTTCTACATCTGAGATAGCCCTTAGCTTTTTTGGTTGAATGACTTCATTTTAAGCCCTAAAACTTGCTCAGAGGAACATGCAATCCATTTTGGTGTAACATGGAAACAGATTACCACTTTCCTGCCTCTGCTGACAAGCTAATGTCTTTTCCTAATGCTGCTCCTACAGCGGCATCATTTAAAAGCCAATCTGCCAAAGCAGGATTCAAGTACACAAAGAACAGTGTGAGTCATAGGATGATCTTAGTGACGCAACCAATGATAAACTCTCCACTTGTCACCCGAGAAGAGCGAACAAATGAACAGAGCAGCCTGTCCCTGCCCCAAAAAGCAACTCCTGGCACGTAAAATCTAAGTAATAAAATAAAAACCATTCACACAAATGCCTCTCAGTGCATCTACATCTTCAGCTGGTGTGGTCAAGTAACAAAGTGGTGTGTTACCTACGCTGCAGCCAACGTAAGGGGTCTTGTTCCTCTGGAAAGAAAGAGAAATGCTCTTGGGCCTCACGAGAGCTCCCTGACCTTGTGAGGATGGGCTGAGAGCTCTGAGCAGAGACTGTAAGGATGACTAGCATGGACAAGGTGGGTGTTCAAGGTGCAGACCTCCCTTCTAAGCTCGCTCCTGATGCATTTGACAGGCACGGCCCTATCAGTGCTTGCACACAAACTCCCCTGTCCACAGGAAATGCTAAACAGCTTGGCCCAAACTCCAGCTCTGATTGGGCAATTTTACATACGGAATAATAGTGTTTGCCTGCAAAGCTTTCTAAAACTGCCACTTGAGAAGTGCAAAAATAATGAGAATTACTGTAGGGCACCCACAGAGAACTACGTTCCACAGGAGTTACTGTAATTAGTTTTATTAGCGAATGTTAAAGAAAACAGCTTGATATTAGTATTAAATCTTTTGTGGTGACAGCATTGTGAGATGAATGGAAAAACAGATGTCTCTGTTTTATATAAGCCTCCAGACTAATACTTGTAACAGGCTACAGCTAATGCTTTGTGGATAATCTTTCTCATGCCTTCCATGCAATTGCTAAATAAGGGGAAACCCCCCATGTTAGCCAGACAGATCACTATTGCACCTGCTATTTCTCCTTCCCCGTAACTTCCTCAAAGTATTGGCAATCAAAGCTGAAAACTGAAGGTGATTTGCTACACCTTTGACTCGCAGGCCTGAATATCAATGAGCCACAAGAGACAGAGATGGAAGAGCAACAAAAGGTGAGGGGAAGAGACAAAGGTTGGAAACAGTCTGTTTCCCAGCACACACACTGACAGACAGGTAGTGTTAACACTGTACCTAGAGAGGCTGCCCTCAGTGGCCAGGCTCGGGGAGTCATCGAGGACATTAGGTTCACTGCAGGAGGGGCAGGGAGATTAAAAATTTAGGGAAAGAAAATGCAAAAAAAAGCATGCATCCTCTGTTTTCAAGGGAAAAAAAAAGATCAACGGAATAAAAAATAGAAAGGACGGTAACATTAATTGGTCTCGCACGCTCAGCAGCACATTTATGACTCAGAGGAGCTGAAAGAACATCTGATAACAGGAGCAGAGGGAGTTTACGCTGCATGGAGACTTCTACATCTTGGGTGTGAATCGAGGAGCTGAGGGATTCAAAAGGATGTGTTTCCACTGGAAATAAGGGCGAGGAACTATTTTTAAAGCCATTTTTCTGTGGCATTTTCATTTATGTTAGTTCTATTTACTTCCAGCTTCATAGAAAGCTTTTTTTTTTTTTTTCCTCCTTCCCCAAGAGCCAGTTCTTCTGGGTGAAGGGAGGGCTAATCTGTCTCCCAGGAGCTACAGACCACTCTCCTTCAGGTGCAACTCTAAGGACAAACATCTGGAAAGCGAGATCTGGCAGTGCAATGAAACTGTAAGTAAACAGCTGGAGCGATCCTGGCAAACAGTACGCAATCGCATTGCTTTTCTACACTTCAGCCATTCGTGGACAAGCAGCCTTCTCTGCCCATCGGGAAAACATGAAAGAAAAAAAGCAGTCTGCTGGGTTACCAGCAGGAAAGCAATAATAATATTACTTAGCATTAATTAGTTTACATTTGTGAAGCAGTCTGAAAGCCCAGAGATCATCTCTAACTAAAAAGGGTGTGATATTACAGGCTATGGCTGTACTTGTTTAGCTTCTACCATCCCTGTACAGATGAAAAATGATTCTCCTAGCATACCATGTACACCAAAAGGAGAGAGTAAAGCTCAGTTGTAACCAAAGTCATTTCTTTTTGCTCAGAATCACCATGACTTGGGATTGCACAAAGCAAACGTTGCTGTCAGTCAGCTGCGACTCGTATGAAGTTTACGCAGTCAGGATTGTCATGAAGGACTGGGGACAATGCAGTCCTGCATGTTAATATTTTAAGAAACAAAGGGCTTGAATCAATTGGGTTCGAAAGTCAAACAAGTTCCTGTAAGCCCGTTTGTGAAAAATCCCAGATAAAATCTGTGCAACTCCCCTGTTGTAAATCACCTCTCCTATCTCTGCTGGTATGTACCACAGCTGTTACTTTTCCTTCATGTATCAAGGTTATTTCTTTGCTTTTGCAAGACTGGGAGGGAACAATGTTATTTGATTTTCTAAGGCTGGTCAAGAGATAGTGCAGAATTTACTGTTTAGAGGCTCAAAGGAAGTAGCATAAATTAATCTATCCATTGAAAGATATCTTTGGATAACTATGTCATGGAAAAAGAAAACAGTAAGTATTATTTACTTAGAACAAAACAATCACATTTAAGTGCAAAACTTCTCTCAACGCTTTCTACAGATGCACATTTCCCAATTTTCTCTCTTTCTCACCACTCCCTGTTAACCAGGAATAAGACATTCAAGGCTACTCTCATCAGCAAGAACATTTCTGGTTTTAAACAGTGTTAAATCTCATCTTTGAGCTTGACATTCACTGTCTGAGATGAGCTAGTTACCGTCCTAGAAAGGATAATGTCTGGATGGAAGAAAACAGAGTAAGTAAAACAGGCTACCTCTGCTCCTTGTCCAGCCCTGGGGATTCCTTCCCACTACCTATACAGATTGTGTACAGTCCCGTGGTTCAGTGCAGAACCCAGGAATCACATCTTCTCTTTTTGCTATCCACTGTAGTAGCAGAGGGAAATAACTGCTGGAAATTACTGAAACTGTTTATGTGGAAGGTTTCTAGAGATGACAGCTTGTTCTTCTAGAACTTACACTACACAACTCATCCTGGATAATCATTATTTCCAAACCAGCATCCTTGCTCCAACACTATTGTCAGGATGCATCACTATGCAGGTGATGATTCTCCTGTCTTACATCTCTGAATTACACATAATATGCCCGCACCATTTCTGCTCTCATGAATACAGTGGGAAAGGTGAAAAGCTCATGTTGTTACCTTTGGCTGGGCAACATGCCCACCTCAGCCTGAGGTGCAGACACGCTGGAGAGATGGCTGGAGAACCGCCTCCTCCCAATGGCACCCATAAGGTACGCTTCTTGTTCACTTACCACACTGGGCATGCTCAAGGAGTCATCTAGAAAGAAAGATAAAAAAAAAAAAAGGAAAAAAGAACAGGAAAGGAAAGGAAAGAAAACAATTTCCCCAAACACTACCTCTACATTTACACCGGTCAAATGAGAATAGGATGCCGGTGGTGTACCCAGCACTTACTCAGCAAGTTCCCAAGACTGCAATTTTGAATGCTTCCATTGGATTTTACAATCATGGTTCAGAAAGACACAGGCATAAAACCCAGCAGGATGAGGAACACGGCATACATGGGGCAGGGATTTATGTCTGCCTTCAGCTTATACAGCTTTCAGCAAAATGTGTTTCGACAATTCTGTTTCCTTAAAGCTTAATCCTGTGATTAATAAATTGTTCAGTCAGTTTTTGTCATTAATGTTGTAACTGGCCATGTTACAGCATGAATAAATGGCTGCTACCAGTATAGCAAAACACTGTTATAAAAGATAAAACACGTAACAAAGCAAAATGCAGGGCTGGCAGCCTTTAACACCCCTTGGGACATGCATTTTAAATGTCACCAAAAAATTGGATAAATTGACTCAAGCACATCATACTGCAGCTGAGCTATGCAGACAGTTGGATTGCGTTCAGGGCTGCCTGAGATTTTCAGTGCTGTTTCAAATTACATAAAGTATCTGGAAAGAAATGACTCTATTGTGGTTTTTACCGCAACAACTTCTGATTATAAATAAACAAAACGCAGGGGAGGTTTGGTGTCATTTTCCCTTCTCTTTTTGACCTTGTCCGATTTTGATTTACTGAAATATTTTACGGCAGCATTAAACCAAAGCAGGGCTGAGGTAATGGCACCACAAGCAAACAGGAAGATAGCATTCCTCGTTCCACACAGCAGCTCATAACTATTCTGAGGCTGAGAACAGTGTTTGTCACAGTGTGTAACAGAGCAATGTATGGGCAGCACAGTGGTGTCCACACAGGTGGATTGTGCAATGGTTAGTAATGAGCCCAGCTAGAATAACACTGCGTTGAGCCTGAGAAGTTCCAGGCTAAGTGCTCTTTCTCCAAAGGCAATTCTGCCATAACTGCATTGGCCCTTTCTTTTCTTTTTCTTTTCTTTTTTTTTTTGAGCCACCGTTTTTCCCTTTTGCTTAATGTCTTTTGGGAAAAGTCAGCATTCCTCAAATACAAAAGCAAAGTGCTTGAGTTACACGGCATTATGGCAACCAAATGCTGTAGCGCCAGAAGACAACATCCCTGCTAATGAAGGGGGAAGCTCAAGCCTGACAACACAGAAGCAGATTTTTCTACCCTGGTTTTCAGTCATGGACAACTCAGAAGCAGATGGACAGCTCAGAGAAGCAGAGAGAAGGAAAAATTCCAAGAATAACATGAAACTCAGCTGAAATGACAAAGCAACACTGAGGTCATTGCAAATCACTCCCCAAAAGATTCACCATTCCATTCCTTTTAAACAGACACCAGAAAGCCTGGCAGCCCCACAACCTGCCAGCTACCCA
>PPHD01005009.1:0-27276 GCA_002909625.1 Bambusicola thoracicus | reverse complement strand
GGGAGGTTTAGGTTGGATATTAGGGGAAGTTTTTTCCCCAGAGGGTGGTGACGCACTGAACAGGTTGCCCAAGGAGGCTGTGGATGCCCCATCCCTGCAGGCATTCAAGGCCAGGCTGGATGTGGCTCTGGGCAGCCTGGTCTGCTGGTTGGCGACCCTGCACATAGAAGGGGGTTGGAACTGGATGAGCATTCTGGTCCTTTTCAACCCAGGCCGTTCTATGATGGCAGGGATAAGGCTTCCCCTAACATGTCCTAGGTACTGGCACTGCACTAATGTTTTTGGATGCTGGCTGAACAGTGTTTATGATTTCTGAGTGATGGAGATATTGTTAGCTGTATGTACTTTAAAGAAGCAGCTCTCCTGCTCACACTTGTGTAGGTTTTCTGGTTCTGTCCTTTCTACTGTACGGTTTTATATAGTGATGGAGCTCTTTTCTTCATTCTTTCATTGTGTTTGTTCATCACAGGCTAGCGAATTTGAGGCATTTCTCATAGAAACAAAAGGGTCAGGTATATTGCCATTCCTCTGATTTGTATGCTTTCCCCTTGTAGTAAGTTCTATACCTTCCCTATTAAACCACACACTCTGCACTTAGATTTCACATTTTGGCTGCAAATCACTTTGAGGGAGTTAAGGTGGAAGAGGTATGACATGCACTGTGACATCAGTGGCATGAAAATACAAGTTGTGATACAGAGATGTGATTTCAGAAGACTTCAGCAGGGACAAAAACGTGTCCTAATACATCTTTATCACCCACATCGTGTAGCAGGAAAAATGTTTGCTGGGGAGCTCCATTCAGCTTTATTGTAACGTGTGTATCTTGAATCATTCATTTCACACTTCCTAACTGCAGGGCAGAATCTGTTGGAGTCATATGGCATTCTGATTGCTGTTTGAAAGTCTGAGAAGACTTAGGTGCTGAATTTAATGGCATCTTTTCTCCTGGCAGTTTTAACGCATACCTTGTTGCGCTTTGCTTCTAATTGCATCATTCTAAACTCACTCCATATCTTGTGTGCCCATGTTTGGTGCCTCCTCTCCTTGCTCTTTACTGCAGTGTTTTCTACTGCCCCTTCTAACTGTTCTCACCCTGAAACTTGTTAGCTGCTGTAAAGGCAGCATCTGTTGGTGAACCTATCATCACTAGGCCTTGGAATTCATTTCTAAGTGAGAACTTGAACTACATGAGGGCTGAAGTCATTTGCTACAGGCTCTTGAAAAAGCATTGTTTTTTCAGCGTAAATTATTAAGCGTCATCCTCAGATTGTTGTTGTGCCTCTGGTTTTCTTACTTTGCAGTTTTATGGGCATTGAAAGCCAGATTGCACCTACAGAACAAATGGGTGGGTTCAGGAAGCAAGATCTTGCAATGGATGGTAGCATTCATGTGGGTGCAGAGTAAGCTGGTTCACTGGTCCAGCTGAAAACAAATCCCAAGGAATGATGATGTTTTGGACTAATTTCCCCAGACATCTCTCTGTGCAGCCATAAGAATGCCACTGCTGGCACAGAACTGCAAAAAGAGTGTGCTGCCTCCTTTGGCCGTCACACAGACTTAGATCAGATTAAAATAACCAAGTAACTTTGACCTTAACTTGATTATTGTCCTCACTTCACCCAGAAGGAAATTTATCATGGAGAGCAGATAAGGTGTATGTGGCTGAAGGAGGAAGTAGAGGAAGAACTGGGAATCAAAGCTGCTGTATCAGTGGAGGGAGTACTTATGTTTGAGAACTGCACCTGCCAGACGTGAAGCTTGAAATGGAGTGCTCCATGGTGCACTGCGTGTTTCCATCACACCTTCAGGTGAATGTGGACTTGCTGAAGGCTTTCTGTCTCCATGTCTAACTGGTAACTTTAGCACTTAATGTCATTTCTGTTTGCAAAGGTAGAGCTTATGCAAGCAGGGATTTCTGTTCCCCGGTTAGCATTTGTTGAACGCTGATAAAAATGTGTGTTGCTGAATGTACTCGAAGTAACATAAATATTTTAAAAGCAAGACTGTATGTTTTTCCAAACATTTACATTTTTCATCTAAAACAGGGCACCATGTTTCAGAAGGTTCAGTAGCCCAAAACAAGACAGTAATTGGTAATATAAGATACAGTATCGAACAGTTACTCAGAGTTTAGGGGAGCACTGTGACATTGTGCAAGGAGAAGCGCATACAGTGGTATAGTTTTAGTACTGACATATTCTCTTTGTCTGCCTTAGCTTGCCTAAATGTCACAGCAATCATTCCAGGATGGCAGTTCTGGTCGTCGTGCCTGCATGAACACACTTCTCTGCATGAACCATGAGGTCAAACAGAGTAGGTTTGAGGAGTGTTTGGCAATTCAGTAGTTAAAGTGCTGCTGGAAGTTATAAAATGGGAACACAGAGGATTTAAATCTTAGCTGTATGTTCCAGCGGTGCGAGAAGAACAACCTTTCGTTTAAACAAATTCACGCTTCCACGAAGCCAGAGGTTTTGCTGTTGAAACCTTTATTCCCCATCACATACCATTCTCAGCCACGTTCCAAAATATTTAGCACATTTTTGGTGGACTGCAAGTGGAGCTTTCCTTCTTTTTTTTCTTAATAAATGTAAATTAAACAGGCATTCTGTAAAGTGTGTATTGTAACCTCAGATAAATGATGCAGGAGGACGTGATGTGCTGCGATGTGCAGCGTGGACTGACGAACAGAAACCATGCTGGCAAACAGCAGTGTTAGTGAACCTGTCTGTGAGCTTCCTTGGACTTCACACAGAACGGTTCCGCTTAAAGCGGATGGCCTTCTCCATTCTGCACACTGCAGATGTCTCCTGTAGAGCTCGCTAAGCTATGAGTTACAGCTGTTCTGGGTTTAATTCCGAGTGCAGGTATTCCTTAAGGTTTATTATTTCTCACCGAGTTGTTGCTGTTAGTTTAAACTGAGGAAGAACACCTTTCCTCTAGAATATACGTCCAGATGGAAGTTACACTTGTCAACTTTACTTTGTGGACAGACTGTTTACTATTATTTAAGTTCTCTCCACTGATCTCCATCGAAAGACACAGCTGTATCTACTGCTGCTTCCGTCACTCCTCACCCTGTGGGAGGAAAAATGTTAACTTTGGGAAACAAAAGTACAGACCTTGAGGATAAGTTTTCCTTTTAGACTTCGTATGCCAGCCTGTGTAGCCTGTATTGTTAGGGCAATTATTTGCAGTCTTGTCGGTGTTGTTTAATAAGTAATATCATCACTGGGCATCTATGAAAAGAAATGAACGGTTTAAAACGTTCGTGGAGTTTTCATTAGTTTTCAAGATATGCGAGCAGATAATGAGGAAGGGAGAGCTTCTGAAGCAGAAAGGAATCCTGCTACTGAACAAGAGGAAAACCAGGCCAAAAACGGAGTGGTTTGGAACAAAGGCCGGACTAATGGCTGAAACAATTGCCTTTCAGTATCATGGCAGTTCTGGGGATTTGGGCACATACTTTGAGGAATATACACATTCAAAAGGACAGATAATCTTTGCGTAATTACAGTTATTACAGAAAAGTGATTAGCGTGAAAGCTGGGCATGCAGATGTGAATGACTACGGTTAAGTGACTACCTGGTTTTGTTTCTATCTCGCTTTCTGGTTTTTGCATTGAAAGAAATAAACAAAACTGGTCAGAATAGATTTGAATACAAGGAAGTTCCTAACCATAAGTGTTTAATTTCGATACATTAAAGATAGCAGGAAGTGCTAAAGCTTTTAATTTTAACATAGGTTGTGCTTTATAGAACGTCTTTCAGGAGAGTTTTGCCTGGAAAAAGAACGACGTTGAGATCCACAGCTGTTTATTTCAAAGTAGCTCCATCCCAACAGAAAGCCTTCAGCATTTGGCAAAATCGGGGGGGTTATAAAGCTGCTGAGTTCTGAAATGGCAAATTCTTCAACTGTTTTCTGTGTCGATAATGCTGGAAAACGTTCTAGATTCTGAAAATGGCTGGGTTTGAAAGCCTTTGTCCTCCAGAGCAGATTTCTGGATGCAGCCAAAGTATTTCATCTTCAGAAACAGAGAAATTCTGGAGGTTTTTTTTATCCTCGCTGTTGTGTTTTAGCTGTGGGGTATTGTAGAATTATAGAAGGCATTTCCCTCCAGTTGGAAAGACGCTCTGCCTCTTTTTTTTTCCATTAGGCTGTTAAATATTTCGAGGCAAAAAGGCAGCTCCATACAGTGAAAACACATTGCCTGCTGAGTTAGCGAGATACCTATCGCAGATTATTTTAGGAACGGTTGGGAAAAAGCAAACAAAAAGTGGGAGATGAGACTGTTTGGATGTTGTACTTCATCTCTGCCTTTCATATACCGTCCTGCCAAGCATGCTTGTGCCCAACCTCTGCTTGGAGAGCTGGGCACTATTTACTCACTCTCCAGTCTTTTGTTTCCTTGCCAAGACTCCCTGCAATATTTCCAGTCACTGCCAGCACTGTTGTGTTCCATTGGATCCTTTCTTTTTTTTTTTTTTTAATGATGTCTGAACAGCTTTAATTTCACCAAAATACAAACCACGGTGCTGTACGTGTTTTGTATCTCAGCTTACATATGAGTAGATGGGAAAATCTGCTTCAAACGAAGAGAGCGCTGGTTTTTGTTTTCACAGTACAGTCCCAGCAGTTCCTTTGTGAATGCTGCTTCCAAGCATCCCCTCTCCACGTTAAGCCATATATCCCAAAGTGCAAAATTAACATTCTGATACAGCAGAAAGGATTGCTCATCTCTGCTTTCCTTTGTAGCTTTTCCTCAGGGTTGAACCTGTTGGTGGGCGCCATCTCTTAGGTGGGTATTGCTGATGGTGAAATAGACAGTTGCATTTCTTCTTTTATTCTGACCTTAGGTGGGCAGTGTAGAAACAGCAGCACTGTGCTGTCTTGAGATGGAATATACAAGTAAAGAACGTTTCCTTTTTCTTTTTGCATATAAAGCAGCTGTGATGCACAAGAAAGGAGCGATTGTACGACGATGTAAATAATTCCCCCTTGTCCTATAGTCCTGATTACCCTCTGCTGACACGATGTAACTTGTACCAGATGTGTTTCACCATTAACTGGGAATTGCTGTGCCTGTGCACTGCTGTTTCGTGCACCTGTTCTTCAGACTGTGTGGCTGTATTGCAGCTTTCTTTTCATGTGCTCTGAGACATTGCTGATGTATTGAAACGTGCATGGAGCGTTCTACTCGAAGCCTTTGCTTCAGCATTGCATCCGTAGTCATTTCTTGTTCATGTGCTACACAGAATTCAGAGAGAGGCTCATTTTGCTGATGCGTTCTCTTGTATCTCTGTCTTGTCATCTGATGAAATCTGTGACATTAAATTGATTAATGGGTAACACTGATTAGTACAAATATTTACAGAAGCTGAGCAAAAAATCGCCTCTGGTTTACCTCTACATTTACACTTACCTTTCAAACTGAACACAATTAATGCTGCCTTAGCACAATCCTCATACTTTTTCTACACCCAGAAGTGGTCATTCATAGGTGTGAAAGTATTTTTACTTAAAATTCTGCTCTTTTGAAAGGGTTGAGCTATCCTGCTGCATTCTTAATTCAGTTTTTAGCTGTCCTGGGCATTCCTATCTGTTGAATTAACTTTGGCAAAGCCTCCAGAAGCAGAGAAGCAGATTCTCCACTTTCAGTTAGAAATCAGGGTGATGGTCAGCTTGTGACATGTCCCCAGCATGGCACAATGTTGGGCTTGTGTTCATTTAATCCCCCCAACCTGCTATTGCTGCCTTACACCTCTTCCAAGTAGAGTTTCTTCAACAAATACTTGGCTAGTTTGAAGTTGGCACGTTGTCTTGTATAATATAAGTGATTTATTTTATACACATGGTTGTTTCAGTGCTTGCAGACTGCGTGCAATGCTGGCTGCCCCAGGCTGCAATGGAGCTTCTGGATTGTAGCTTCCAACCAAAGCACATCCAGGATCTTTAACACCTTCAGACTGTTAATACAGACACTGAATAGCAATGGTTTGTAAACTGGAGGATGGATTTTCATCTTTTGAAGTGTTTTTCTGGCCTTTACAGCTATCTGGGAAGAGTGGGGAAACCTCCAGACATTAACTAAGTAATAAATCAGTGCAGTGCCATCTTCACATGTATCTGCATCACCCCATGTGCCTGCACTACTTTTCCTCGACTTGCCAACCTACAGCAAAATAAATTAGACCAACGTCTGCCATTTTTGAGATATAATACTGATAACTCTGTGGGCAGCAGTGAAATTGGTTCTTGAAAGGAGAGTGGGTCATTGCTGGTTGTGGGGTACCCCAAAGAGCCTTTCAATTCCCCTTGTGGGGGCCAGCAGAGACAGTGCAGGCAGAAAGAATGAGCAGCTCAGTGTACATCTGTGGAGCTGGCAGCCTCTTTCTGACCTCAGGCAAACAGCTGTAGGCCACGCAGGGGTCAGGAGCTTCCAGGGAGCCTTGATACGCAAGAATGGCTGTGCTACCACTTCGCTTACTAGAAAGGGTGGATAAGCAGTATTTCTCTTTACATCAGTGTCTGCTTTTGGTGGATGCCTGCCAGAACACAAATCACACAACCTGGATACACACTGGACTAAAATCTGAGATATCCAGACTGCCAAGCTGGCCACTTTTGGAGGCCTCCCTCTGCCCCAAAGGCCATGTAATTTAAATTCATTAACCCCTCCAAATACTGAACTTGGTCTGTACTGATTTTAAGGCACCAGCTAAGTCAAAGTTGAGGCAGGCAATCGTACGAGTCTTCTATGTAATAAACTGTTCTATTTTTAGTCAAGGGAGCACAAAGAAGTGTGTTTTTCTTCAGTAGCAGCAAAAGCGTTATGTGAAGTGTTATTCCCACATACACAGTGCTTCCTCCACCCACGTGTGTGTGTGTGTGTGTGTGCTTTCTTTCTGGGTGTGAGCTTTGATATTCGTAGGCCTGCAAACATTTCTCATGCGATCTTCGATTACCAAACATTGCACGCACCTCCAAAGTGCATTCTGAGCTCATAATGGTTATTCCTCAGTTTCATGTCTTGACTCTTCCAAAGCCAACTTTGAAGCTTCAGATCCTGTTTACCTTTTAATCAGAACGTTCATTGCTCTCATTTGTAGTATGGCTGAAATGCATTCAATGAGCCCCAAGCTGTTCAGCAGCTTTGAGAAAGCAATGGATTCCTCCTATAAGATTTCTTATGTTTGGGGTTAGAAAAAAAAAGTCCCGTTGCAAGATTTGTTCACGGTATTTGAACTGTCAGCCGCCCAATTGTGCATTGTTTGTGTTTGATGTATGAGGAGGGCTTTGCTTTCCCAGCTGTTTGGCTGCTAAATAATTTTGTTCGAAAGTTGTGGGTCCCTCGAGGGTAGCGAGCGGTGCACTGAAAGCGAAAGTAGGTTACGGTGCCTGCAGGGTGAAGTGGTTTTCAGACCCAGAAGCTTTGATAACTCATAATCTGCCCTGCTTTAAAAACTGGTTTTTGAAGTGGTAACGTGTTCATACCGAGCGGTGTATTGTATTGAATGCTCCGTAAATGGGCGCAGATGAAATGATGGCAGAAGAATATTTCAGCATTCAGTAATGGGGGGAGGGTGGAGGTAAAGCTTCTTTCTCACTATGAGATTTTGCTTTTTCTGGCTGTGTAGCAGCAGAATTCTGGTAGCCTTCCTGAACTCCTCATGCAGTTTGTGAGAAACGCTTAATGTGCCCAGGAAGTAATCAGGTGTGGTTTTCTATGCAACATAGTGATTTTTGGGGAGCTGCTGAATAATTTATTAAGTGTTGTCAAAGAAAAGCTGAACAGTGGATTGCATGCTGCCCACTGCTTTTAAGCGCCTTCCTGGGTATAGGACTGTTAATTCTGGCTTGCAATCACAGCCAGCATATTTGGATATTTACTAGCATTTCCATCCGAACGTTACTTGTGATCACAAGCCAATGTTAACAGCCCCATCTCCATGTATTTCCTGGCCCAGCTGGGGCTTGGCTGTCCTCCTCCTCCCTCTCACCTCTGCAGCTGGGAAGCTGCAACTGGGACCCTGCTGGGATGGGGAGAGCATGCAGCAGCAGGAGCAGACCCCGCTGCTGGGGTGCTTGTGAGTCTGCCTGCAGGGTTCTCACTGAGTGCATTCAGAAATACTGAGAGCTGTTCAAGAATCTGTTTAACTAACTGCAGGCTTGTAATCAAGCGACTGCTTGTTGGTAAGTCGCTTTCCCTAGTGTGTTATTTCGCAAAGATTAGGGCAAGGTTCAGTCTTTTTTATTATTCAAACGACTGCGACCATTGGTAGGTTTATTTCCTGTTCAGTTAAATTCATTTTGAAGGGGGAGATTTCTATTGGAACAGTAAGTTGAAGCTGCAGTATGTAAAAAATTGTGTCAAAACGTGTTTGGAATGAAGTTATTGCCTTTGTTGTGCGGAGAGTAACTCAGAATGAAGTGGAAGGAAGTTTATCATAAAAACCCATGTCTGTATTACTGTTTCACATTGGTTGTTTTTCATTACTGCACCTAGAATAATAATAAAAATCAGAGTACGGGTCTGCAAAAGTGAATGTTTTATCCCTGTCTGCTGTCTGAGGTTTCTAACCTGAAACTCAGTGAGATATTCAGGCCCTGATAATGGGAATCCTGTCTTCTTCATACTTAGAAAAGGTCCCTAAAAGAAAACATAAGAGATCATCTCATGGGGTCTCTCCCAATCTCTCCTTCATTAACCTCCTCTGCATTCTGTAGTTGCAAGTCCTATTTGCATGAGCAGCTCTGATGTGTTTCTGATTTGATCCACACAACCAAAAATCTTGGCTTGGTATTGTTAACACTGTGCTACTGATATGTAATTGTCCCGGTAAAAAATAAATGAGAGAGCTTGATTACTTGTATTCATTAGCGATCACGTGATAATTTTTGCAAGAGGAAGTAATGGTGTCCTGGTCAAATTCCAACTTGGATAACACAACTGAAATTTAGATGGGCAAGTGTAATATCACATGGCTACTGCAGTGAGGAATAAATAGCTGGGGGAAGGGAGAGTGAGACAAAAGAATGAGGTATCTTAAATCAAGAGGCTGTGAGGGATTTCTGTGGTGGAAAGAAGCAGGGGACGTGCTGTTCTTAACCTGAGTCAGTGCTGCCAGTTGAAAATGTTTCCATTGAAATTCTTCATGCATATCTACACTAATGGAACGTTGTTTAGTGTAAAAACTTCATATGCCCACTTTCTGGGTACGAATGGGCTCTCTGGTGGAGGTTCTGATGGAGAAGGGGTGTTTCTATGTAGGTGTACACCTCATTTGATGGAGAGGCGTATGTGGGAGGTGCGGTGCATTGCCTCAGGACCATCGGTCCTCCAGAGCATCCATCAGAAACACACCTTTGAGGCAGTGGTAGTGGTCTTTGGCAGGTGGAGAGCATTCATCTGGAAATAAATAGTGTGCTTTGATTTCAGTTCCTCACAAGTCTAGTTCTAGTTCTGGCCCCCATGAAGGTGTGTGTATTTGTGCCCCCACTTTTGTTGGAGATAATGTTGTAGGGCAGTGTCGTCGTCCTCCCCCCTCCCCCCAGGAGATACAGCTCATAGATGGTATACACTGGGCTTTACCTCAGTTGTACAAACTCAAAAGAATTTGGTGAATATTTTAGTGATATTTTTTTTAATTGACCTTATCTTCTCTGTTGTCTTTTATAGATAAAATGTTCAACAGTTCGTTGGCAACTTTCTTCAGAAGAATAATTACTACTGCTCTGCTCTTGCCATAATATCAGAGTTCTGTGACCTACACATCCGTGCTAAACATCCGCAGAGAATCCTGGTTTGTTCCTTCTGTGTAGATGGAACAGGCATCGGTCATGAGAACCCATCCTGATTTAAAGCTGCTTGCTTGGTTTTCTGGGATTAAAGGTGCTTAATGAATCAGGCCCCCCCAGATGAGTCAAACAGCCAATTCTTGCCAACAGTTGGTTGAAAACTGTGCTGTGCATGTAGCAGGTATGGCGCAAGAGGACAGTCGCCGTGGTCAAGTGCCACCCACATTTTATCATGGTGCCAGCCAGGAACTTGATCTGTCCACCAAAGTATACAAGAGAGAGTCAGGAAGTCCTTACCCAGTGTTGGTGGACAGCAAAATGAGCAAACCACATCTCCATGAAAGAGAGGAGCAGCCGTATTTCAGGGAGAACAGATCAGTAGGAGAAGTCCGGGCTGTGAAAGAAGATAGAGAAAACTCTGACGACTCTGAGGAGGAGGAAGAGGAGGAAGATGAAGTGACTTACAAAAGGGAGCAGATTATAGTAGAGGTAAACCTTAACAACCAAACATTAAATGTATCAAAAGGGGAGAAGGGTGTCCCCTCCCAGTCCAAAGAGACTGCTGTTCTTAAGACCAGCAGTGAGGAAGAGGAGGGTGACAGTGGGGAAGAGGCCACTGAAGACAGTAATGATTATGAGGAAAATGAGAGGCAGAAGAAAAAAGAGAAAAGAGTGGAAAAAGTTAGTGTTGCACAAAGGAGAACAAGGAGAGCTGCATCTGCTGCAGCAGCCACAACTTCCCCATCACCCAGAACTACAAGGGGTCGTAGAAAGAGTGTGGAGCCCCCCAAGCGTAAGAAGAAAGCTGCAAAGGAGCCCAAGGCACCTGTGCAGAAATCAAAGTGTGAAGAGAAGGAGACTTTAACCTGTGAGAAGTGCCCCAGGGTGTTTAACACACGCTGGTACCTGGAGAAGCACATGAACGTCACTCACAGGCGCATGCAGATCTGCGACAAATGTGGGAAGAAATTTGTTCTAGAAAGTGAGCTGTCCCTTCACCAGCAAACAGACTGTGAAAAAAATATCCAGGTAGGTTTGCTCACCTGCTTGCCAGATTTCCATACCTTCTGTCGTGCCCTGGATACAGCTAGCGGACACTTCAGAGGGGGAAATCTTTTGTGCAGACCACCAGGTTCTGACCAAGGCCTTGTCTCTGCTTATCAACACTTGGTGTCTTCCAAAAGAACTAAATGGTAGGGAACAAAGTGTGCAAGCGTCGTCTGATTTAGCAGAGTCACTCTAGTACTTACCTGTATGTTGGGAAAATGCAAAGCCACTTAAACAAATGTCAAGCTCTAGAGTAACTGGCCTGGAAACAAGTGCATTTGACAGAGTAGAGACAACTTCTTCAGGTGCTGAGCACCTGCAGCTACCACTAGCTTTCAGGTTTCATTGTCCTTAAACTCAGTCGTATAGCATGTCCAGCTAAGGTTTCAGGGGAGAATGAAATTATATCATATAAGGGGTAATATAAGCTGAAAATTTTACAGTACTGGAGAGGCAAGCAGGTGAGAAAGAAACTAGTGAAGTCAGGATTTGGAGTTGTGTTAAAAATGTAACTTGTTTAAATCCTACTGAGGTAACCATATAGAAGTAATTTACAGCATTGCATATAGCTCACGCATTCACAGGGAAATGCGTGAATTCATTGACTAAACCTCTTCATGAGCCTGCCCTGTTCTCAGTGCAAGTAAATCTTACTGATAATACAAAGATGTCTGGTCTTACCAGAAGATTTGCAGTGTATAATTTTATACAACAATGGAAGCCTGTGTTGTAATAGAACCGTTTTAAAGTTGAAGTTGTGGAAAAAGTTTTAGTTTCTTATTCATCTGGTGGTTTGTACTTTGCTCATAGGCATCTATGTTCTCATGTAACTGG
Organism: Bambusicola thoracicus; assembly: GCA_002909625.1. Classification (NCBI taxonomy): domain Eukaryota; kingdom Metazoa; phylum Chordata; class Aves; order Galliformes; family Phasianidae; genus Bambusicola; species Bambusicola thoracicus. The sequence goes on along the minus strand of PPHD01005009.1, from coordinate 15,596 downwards.
GGGCAATGTTGTTTTATCTGGCGATTTGAACGTGCTTTTTTGCCTTGTTAAACTTGGCGTGGCATTGCCTAGTTGAAATACTTCCACTGCCAGGGTGAAGCAGCTTGGGTTCAGTTTCTGTGCAGCTGAAATGTCTGGAGTTTGTAGGGCAACAAGGGGTTTTTTTTTGTCTGTCCAATGAGTTTTTAGTTTATTTATTTGCTTAAGTGCAAAACTGAATTGTTATTCAATTCCCACTGTGTGGGAGATGGTTGAAATGTTTGTTGCAATTTCTCTTTGATACACAACTTGAATGCAGATCTATATAACACTATGCTATTTTTCCTTATGTTTCAGCTCATAGGAGGAAGACTACAGGAGGGAATATAATATAATGAGTCTTGAGCATAGTTAGGAAAACGCATAGATATCTCAGTATGTTCTTTGAGTTTTTGAAATAAACTATTGTGACGTTTTGTGTGGCAGAGAGCACTTAAGTTGCAGGAATACTCTATCATCCAGATGGCTCATTCACAGCATAAAATCTTTTGACTTTAAACAAGAATTCATGAGCAGTTTGAACGTGTAGTGTAGAGTACAGAAGCATCCTATAATCCATGCAACCGTGGGCCTTTGAGGGGTTACACTCCTTTGTCCAAAGGAGTGGAAAAAGAAGTTGTAGAAACGGTTTTATATCCAGTACCAGAAGAATCAGCTCCAGGAAGCTTCCCAGTTATTCCCAGTGGTGGGGGCACTGCTACACATCTTCACATTTTTGCTATAAGTATATATTCTGCCTGCAAATTTGTTTTTATTACACTTGGCAAAAGGAGTAAAGGGATGTGAAAGTGTTACATTAATGCAGGGTTTAATATGTCAAGGGAGATACAATTATCTAAATGCAAATGGCTACATTATGTAAGAGGCAACTGAACTGATAAATATGACTGACTATTCTCTGTGTTTTTCATCCAAGTGATGGAATATGTCTGTTTTTCCAGATAATATCTGTTTTTATCCTTTCAAAATGAGCACCTTCACAGAATTTTCATTGTCATCTTAGAGTCTGTGTAGTAGATGTCAATGTTAGCGATCTGAATTGCTTGCTGCTGATCATCAGTGAAATTGCAGATTGACAGCTTCAAGGACTCACTTATCCTTAAAGGATTTTTCATCATTTCTTAGCATTACTTTGCTCTCCAGGGTCCCGTTCTATTCTGTGTTCTCCCCCCAGCTCCCCTGCACTGCACTTTGTTCCTGACATGCCTCCAAGTAGGTACTTTCTGAGGTAAAGGATCTCCTTGCAGTCTGCATGGTGAGAGTTGTGCCAGATTCTCCAGGCCTGCAGAGATTCAAGTACCGTGGAAGCAGCATTACTTGCTTATGCAGAGAAGAAACAACTCAAGCTGACAGAAGGCATAATATTTGTTAGTTCTTCAGTGCAGAGCACACAGCTGCTCCAGCTTTGGGGGAGAAGGGTAATTGATGTACTGGAAACCCCGAACACCCCAACAGCTATCAAAACCAACAACCTACAGTTCCTTCCCTCTACACTTGAAAGATGAAAGATGAAGCTGACTTGGTATCTTCACATGTATGGCTGCTGTCAAGTTTCAAAACTCAGATTATTATGGAATTTTCAAAATTGTGCAAGGATTTTTATGAAGTCTTTAGCAAGAACCGTTGGGAAGAAAGCACACATAAAAGCCTGTTCATCCTGCTCATCAGTGACTTAATGGATGTTTCACAGTAGTTATGGGAAGAGATTTAAAACACTGTTTGCATGTAGTCATTTTAGACCTTCAGCACTACTGATGTGTCTAAGTGAAGAGTTAGAATGTAAAACATGGCAATGACAACGTGCTGTACCAACTGTGTGCCAGGTTCTTTGCATGTTCAATAGTTCCAAGATGGAAGCTGTCTTCTGTACAGAGCTAAAAGAGTGAGAGTGCTCTGAGTAGTTCAAGGGTTAGTAGACCTGCAATCTGAGGAGTCACAGTGCTCCTAAAGCCGGGCTAAGTGGACAGAAAGGCTTAACAGCTGGATGGTTATAGGCTCCTTCACCTTTGTTGGCTTCTTCCCACACCAGAGTTTAGATTACCAGCAGCATCAGAGCCCATGAGGTTGTAGTCTCTGTTAGGACTCGCAGCTTTGCTCCCTGGAGGCTGCATCCAGCTATGTATGTGTTTTGGAAATAAGCACAGAGGCTGTCATCCTCTTTGGCTAGCACCAAAATGCAGTGTGTTAACACCCTCTCTAATCCTGCTTAATTAAAATAGCAGGCTTTTCTTAGTGCATTTGTTTCAACTATGAAACAGTGAAGGTATTCTGAAGTGCAGCCTGAGACAGTACACAGCATTTTGCCTTCTTTTGGGTTTCCTTTTGCAACATGAGAGGAAGACACACAGTTTAACTCTGCGAGGTTGAATCTTTCTAATGTAAACTTCCTTGTATTTATCCTATTCATTCAGTGTGTTTCCTGTAATAAGTCATTCAAGAAACTCTGGTCCCTCCATGAGCATATCAAGATTGTCCATGGATACGCAGAAAAGAAATTCTCTTGTGAGATTTGTGAAAAGAAGTTCTACACCATGGCCCATGTGCGGAAACATATGGTTGGTGAGTTATTGATCAGTGCTTCCGTTGGTTCAACCCCAAATTGTGTTTGTTGTTTGTCACCCAAGATTGTTTTGGGGAGACAGAAAATAAGGCAAGTTCAGTTGTCCAAGCATTACCCATAGCTAAGAGGTCAAGTCTGTAATATTAACAACAATCAAAAATATATATATGTATGTGTATAACATATGTATATGTACTTGTAAGCTGTATAATACTAATCATCTTCCTGCTCAGTGCTGGAGAAGAAATTTGATTCAAGAACTGTTTGCATTTTAGTGACCATCTGTAACATACTGTTGTGTTGCAGCACACACAAAGGACATGCCTTTTACATGTGAAACCTGTGGGAAATCATTCAAACGCAGTATGTCTCTCAAGGTACATTCCCTACAGCATTCTGGAGAGAAGCCTTTCAGATGTGAGGTGAGCCTGTAAATATGAGTATGCTTAGATGTGGTAGCTTAAGATATAGGATTAATAACGCTGTCAGTAGGTGAAAAGAGAATTGACTGACTTGTAAACGAGGTGCAGTTTCACAAGAATTTGGAGAAAATTATTCTCCATTTGGAGAGCACAGGCAGAGCACATCTAACAGCAATTCAAGCTGAGAGGTATTTGGTTTGCTTTTAAGGTTGGCTGTCATGTTTTTCTCAATGAGAACGTACTACAGCAGGATTCTAACACCGGTTTTCCCTCAGTGTTCATAGTAAAGCAGTAGAGTGATGTAAATTATTGTGCTCCTGCTCATCCTGCCCACTTACCTGAAACAGAGGTGGCAACAATGAAAATAAATTGCAGCTCAATTTTCACTTATGAGGAAAAACTCTGGGCCTCACTGCAGTTACCTCCTTGAAATATAAGACTGTACTCTAAATCAGCATTTCCTAAACTGTGCGTGTGTTGGAAGCAGGGGGGAATCTCAATAATGCATTCATGTGTATTTGTGATTTGTAGTTCTTTGCCTGACCTCAGAAAGGAGGTCTGCATGGGATAGACTTAGCCAGTCATATGTCCAGTGCAGATAATGTCTCGATCATGTGATGGGGATGCTTGTGGATATCACATGATGGAGGCAGGCTCTGGTGCAGAGCACTTCCTGCTTCCAGGTCAGGTCCAGTGCCTGGCCTTGTCCACACAGTGGAGAAAACCCCCAGCAGCCTGTGAAGTAGTAATGGCAGTACTGCAGCCACACAGACTTGGAGAACTTGTAAGAAAATAAATTACCTCGTGCCAGTAAATAATGGCTGGGAAACCGATCTGTCCTTCTGAAACACAAGCCTTAGCGTGCTGCTTTTGGTTTTGCTGTGTGAGCAGAGTCCTCTAGTGGAGGCATGCTGTAGTCCAACATCTACAGCTGGCAAAGCTGCAGAATCTCCAACTGGTACATTAAGTGAACAGAAGCACTTTTCTGTTGCCATAACTGTGTCTCCCCCAGTGTTTTACCAACAGCTATGTCCAGTAAAGGCTGCAACCATTCCGTGCTCCTTGCTGAGACTACTGTGGCAGCAGACCTTTTAGTACAGGCCAGATTCTTCTGTCGTTAAGTAACTTAAGTCCTGCATTTGTAGGATGTGAGGGCCTGTGTTTGTGCTAGTTCATGGATTCTTTACTCCTTCACTTAGTATGTTTGAGTGCTATCCTATGATTGCCTTGCTTTCTGATGTGTGATGCCTGAATATCTCAGTTGCTGTCCTTCTGTTGCAGAACTGCGATGAGAGGTTTCAGTACAAGTATCAGCTGCGTTCCCACATGAGCATCCACATCGGGCACAAACAGTTCATGTGCCAGTGGTGTGGCAAAGACTTCAATATGAAACAGTACTTTGATGAGCACATGAAGACACACACTGGTAAGAACTTAGCAGAGAAATGTACAGGTACCTGCAGAACAGAAACATTCCTACTCTTTTGCCTGTATTCCCTCCCTTGGAACTTGGGATCAAAGCTGTTACCCAACATAGAAAACCAGAAAGGAGAGGGTAATAACTTCCTGTTAAATGAAAAGAACAGTTTATAGTCCTATGATTCACTGCTTGGGGAACTGAGAGGTTAGGCCTTATGGAAAATTTTCTCGGGCCATCATAATCCAAAGGTGAGAGAGGATATCATAAAGTCTGGGGGCTTCTGTGAAACAGATGACTGTTTGCTGAAGGTAGGAGTCAGAATAGCTTTTGTAGTGTGCAATTTGTATAAACATGCTGAAGTAAGTGTTAGCAAATGTTCGGTGTGTAACCAACTGCCGTATCCACATTTGTCAGGAGAGAAGCCCTTTATCTGTGAAATCTGTGGGAAAAGCTTCACCAGCCGCCCAAACATGAAGAGACATCGCCGAACTCACACAGGGGAGAAGCCCTACCCATGTGATGTGTGTGGCCAGCGATTTCGCTTCTCCAACATGCTCAAGGCACACAAGGAGAAGTGCTTCCGTGTTACCAGCCCCGTTAACGTGTCATCTGCTGTCCAGATCCCACTCTCCACAACTTCTGCCACCACGGTTCCTGCTGTAGTGAACACACCCACCGCCCCAACCCCCCCAATCAACCTGAACCCAGTGAGCACACTTCCTCCACGCCCCATTCCCCATCCGTATTCACATCTCCACCTACATCCTCATCCTCACCATCCACATCATCTTCCAGTCCCCCCTGTTCCCCATTTACCCCCTCCTCCCGCTCTTTTTAAGAGTGAGCCTTTAAATCACAGGGGTCAGAGTGAGGACAGCTTTTTGCGACACCTGGCAGAAAAAAACAGTTCAGCACAGCACCACTAACATCTTTGCTTCCTGCCAGCTATCTTCCCTTTTTATGCACATGGAAACATGCCCTCGTCGAAGTGCAGAGGGTTACTTGATGAGGACTTTCGTCTCTCTCATAGCCCCAGCAGATGGTCCTGATTTTTCCTTTGAATCAGTTAGCAAACAAGGAAATCCTGTTTTGGATTAGCAGTGCTCATTTGAACCTGGGAACCAACAGGACTTAACCCCAATTTGCTTGTGTTTTCCTGGTGACTTTTATAAATTTCGGATACTGAGACTTGTGGAATTTTATAATTTCATATCAGCTGATGAGGTATGCTTGCTTTTATATCCCGGACTTCTCCTCAAAGAGGAGAGAGGCCTGGTTTTCTTTGTACTAATCGGAAAGGCTGTGAGATTAATACAGAGCATTAATTGTATCACTGTGTATCGTAATGGATTCTTTTCAGCTTTTGGTGCCGGCTATGGAGTGAGCCAGCCACGTATCACGGTATATTTGAGCATTATAAAGAAAGACAAAAAATTTTCTTGTTTGTGTAGCTCTCCTAACACACTCTTTATTTTACTACAGAAATTATTTTAGAGTTTTTTGTATAGACCTATTTAGTAGTCAGTTTCTAAAATGAAATGTATTTCAATAAGCGGTGTAATTTTTTCAGTGTAGCTGGACCTATGTTGTATAATAGATAAATTTTTATAATCATCAAAATGTGATTCTTAAAAGATGCATATAGCTTCTATAGTTAAAGTTATTCTTACAACCGTACAACTTAAAACAACAAAAGGTGCTTCAGAGAAGAAAGGAATCCAAGAGGTCTCTGGAAAGGTTGCCTCAAAAGTGATGTTGATTTCAGAACTTTATGTAATTTATTTTAGTAGGTTGGTGGGGTTTTTTGTTTTGTTTTGTTTTTTCTACCTTAAGTTTCCCTTTCCACAGTTTCTGTTAAGAGTTTATGGAGAAGGACGTTGAGATACTGTATTCTCCCTCCTCAGGTTTCATTAAGTTCAACTGGAGTCAGCTGTGAAATGGGCTGGAGAGGGAGTATCTCAAGTCAGCCAAGCATCTTTATGTAGGAGAGCCTGTTTTAATGGCTTTTCATGGTATGATTTTAAGCTGGGGATCCTATCAAATGCTGCTCTTCAGATTGCTTTTTGGAATTCCTGGAGTTAGGAGAGGGTAATTAAGTGAAATCATAAATGCAGTGTTTCTGACTGGTTGACCGTAAGAGTGAGAAGTTCGGATGAGACAGTGGTGTTTCGGTTGCATCGTTAAGAAAATGCTGACAGCAGTGTATGTGCCATGGGAAGCTCCATCCCATAAATATACTGTCCATAAAATTATGGGATGATTTCTAGGAGTTGTAGTCATATTTTTGGCAAATCTAAGTTCTACAGTTGTAGGATAGGAAGCTTTGAATTGTAGGCATGTCACTGTTCCATAATCCTGGGAGGCAATGAGGAGGAAATGACAAGTAGTGCAGGGATGGTGGGCTGGAATGCCAAATGTATATGTTTTAACCATCAAGTAGCTATTAATTTTTCAGGTTTGTATTTCTCTTCAACTAAAACTAAGTATAGCAGCATTATGCAATCTAGTGAGTTGTTGCCACCTTCAGTGAAGACAGATGCTCAAGGCTACGCACTGTAAGTTCTCACTTCTTTAAAATTCATACTCTTCTGAGCTGCTTTTTAAATTAAATCCCACCAAACTGTTAGATCCAGAGATCCTCTAGGCAGATGTCTAACCTACCGTTCTGCTTTCTAATGAACTGGGGTTTTGTGGCTGATGGGATTGATTTTTTCAGGCTTCAAGATAGCAGAAATGGTGGAAATTCTTCTTCCTGCTGCTTCCTCGAAGTTAATGCTTTTAAGCACTGTGTTTGGAAACACTATGTCCTCTGTCTGTCGAGAATTAGCTCCTTAGTTGATGTTTTTCACGATTTTCTACCATCTAATCATTAATATTTTTTTCATAACATGCATAGCAAACTGTAGGAACCAGGAAGGGCAATTTTGGCCCAACAAACCTATTCGTTTTTGACTGAGCTGAAACCCCTTCCAGCATTTCTGAAAAATAAAGCAATGTGTTTTTTAAATGTTTTCTCTACAGTATTTATATACACTCTCTTATCTTCTAGGCAAAAAAAAAGCCAGTAACAGAAGTGAATTTACACTCGTGATGACAACTGTTGTATTTACTGTGGCTGGTCCGCCCCAGAGGTTCTATGCATTCCATGTCACATTTGCACCCTACATTTCTGTTGTGCCACTATTTTACGGTCAGGCCCATTATTAAATGATTTTTAAATGCTAAAAATCAGTTGTATTCCCTTTTTTCAAAACGATCTTCTCAATAAATTTACCATATTAGGCTGCTATTCAGAATGCTGAAATGTGGAACACGTTTTTGGGTGTTTTTTTCCCCCTATTGTTTAGTTCAGAGCAATGATCCCTTCTGTTTTTCTTCCAAGACTTAACAAACTTTGGAATTCCTTTCTGTGGAAGAAGATTCAACTTTCTGACCAGTTTCGCAGTCTGTCATTATGTCAACAGATTCTCCTTATTGTTTGGGACAGACATAGTGAAAGCTGACAGACTGGTCTAGGAGTGTTGTTGCAATGTGGGATTTTATAAAGTGCATCTTTTACCGTAAAAGGAAAGGGGGTGTTACAAAAGTCTGGAAATTAAAGGGTAAGGTTTGCTGAGGCTTTTCGCCCCTGCTTCAATTTGCATAAGTATGCACACCTACAGAATTTGTGCAACACTAAGGAATGTATTCAAGTGCGTTTACTACTTTTTGCATATGTTAACAAGCTGAGAATAATATTTTGCTTGAGTTTTATTACATTTGGTTAGCACATAAGAATGGTTTGTGTTAGTGAAGTGCTTTCTTCAAGAAGAGCAAAGACAAGTAACCCCAATTTCAGGTTTGGTTTGAGCATTCTTGGAAGGTGAGACTGACTTCTCCATTAGCTTTCCAAAGCATCCTACAGCCTAAGGGGAACTTTTACTTAATTTTTGAAATTACATTTTAAGGGGAAGAATCCAACAGAATTAATATTGCAATTGGGAGATTGGCTGTTTAAAGGACAGTGTCTTTTCTAAAGAAGTTTAAGCCGCTGGTCCTGCAAGCAGTGCCTTATCCTTACTAAGGGCACTGGCTGTGTGGGCTTGTTTATGCAGTGTATTATCTCAGGCTCATTTACCTTCCTAGATGAAGGTGTGGTGGTTATCTGTTTTGTATTGACTTGCCTGTCTGAGTTATTGGCTCTCCTATGTACACGGAGTGGATGCTTGGTGGATGATCTAATTTGTATTGCTGTGCACATCAAAAGTTACTGTCACCCACCTTGTGTTCCCAACCACATGGGAAATTATGGGCTTTTGAAAGAGTGCTTTGAGCTGAATGTGGGCTCTTATCACTGGGAGATTAGTTGTATCTCAGCACTGCAATCCCTTTGGATACTTCTGCCTTTGCCCTGTTGCATCTCTTGAGCATGTAATAGCAATTTTCAGTTTATTGGAGAGGAGAAGGCAAAACTCACAAGCATGCAGTTTAAAGATAGTGCTTCCCTTTGATACTTTCAGTCTGTTTTAAACAGGTCAACTGGAAGACCAGCTTTCTCTCTGAGCTGAAAAGATTGCTATTTTTGTAATTTATTTACTGACTGCCTATTTCTTTGCACTATAGTGGCCGACAGTGTGAACATTATGGGGCTGAGTACCATTTTGTTAGGAGGTGGAGAGTCTGTTGTGCAGAGCTGTTTCTACTGTTGCAAAGGTAGTGCTGCATTGACACGTTCTGGTTTGATTATGAATTGCAGAGTACGTAGGCCTGTGAGAAAACAATAAAAGAACAAGCAACGTGCAAATACAGCGCTGGAGAACACTAAATAACGTCAAACTTCTTTTCTCTTTTCTCTTGGGACTTGACCTCAGGGTTGTAAAATGTTTCAGTAATTGTTTTATGCTTTCGTATTTCTATTAACTAGCAGTATTAAAAAAGAAAACCCACCACCATTGATGTGTGACTCAAGAGGATTTTTTTTTACCCACTGCTGAAGAATATCTCACCTGTAAATAACCATCGTTAGCTACAAGCTCATCAGTTCAAAACAGATAAATCCCACTCCTCTCTAGACCATATCTTAAGTATTTCCAAAGTAGAAAAAAGATACTGTGAAAATTAATGGCTTTTAAATGGTGTCGTTCTTTCTACAGTTCAACTTTGAAAGCAGAGGTATCACCGTGCGAGTTTTGGCATGCATGGTAAGATTTAAACAGTCCTCCATGGCACATCACCTGCCAGCTTCCATCAAATAGATCTGCCTTGTACCATAATGGCTGTTCTTCTGCTTGTAGCTGAAGCAGTTCGGTACCTTTGTCACCATTTGGTTTGTTTTGTTTGGACAGCGCTCTTTGCTATCAACTCAGAGGATCTGTTCTTTAAAGGGTGCAGGTAGGGAAGAAGGAGCATTTGTTTTCAGAGTCTGTGTACACATGGATGAAATGTGAACATTTTTTGTGGAAATTTCGGATTTTCATAACTGGAATTTAATTGAACTTTATTAACAAAAAGAGAAGGAAATTTGAAGTAAGCTGGCACTAATTAGTATTGCCTTGCTGACTAAATGAGGTATAAATTAGTACAGGTTTGGATTTAAGCACATCAGTGGTGCTGAAAACAAACACTGCTGTACATTGTAGGTGTACTGGAGGCATGGCAGAAATTAAAACCCACTGCAAAGGAAAGAGACATTCAGTGAGAAGGCAAGCACTTGCATTTTGTGTAGATACAAAGCCTGCCTTAGCGTTCACATGATGATAATAAAAGATGGTTATCCTAGCAGCAACAGGAGAATGGTGCAGCTTTTAAGCTCCTAATGTAAATGTGAACGTGAGATGAGAGTTAGGTTAGTGATGCCGTGATTCTAATTTCATGTTCACTCAGCAGCTCTCCACGATGATTTCAGCCTGAGCTGCCCTGTTCCCATTCATTGTGGTGCAAAAGTTCTCTGTGGATCACAGAGGGCGCCCTCTGCTTTCAGAAATTCGGACAGAGCTGTGCCTTTTTCAAATGAGGATAAAGATCGGAAGGGTTTGAAGGCTTATTTTTCTTTCTCCAGTTTAAAATTGGCCTGTCCTCCTCTTTTCTTTTTTGCAAATAAATCCTCCTGCTTCCTTGATCTGTTGCTGCTTTTACAGATTGCAATCAGCAAATACATCTTCTGATGAAGTTTCTCTGGATATTGGGAATTGCCTTTTGTACTCAGTCATGGCCCATATGTGTACAAAGTGCATTCTTGCAGTGCAGGCCTTTGTGTACTGAGAATTTATGTACACAAGCACTGTAGTCCAATGGAGCTTCCCTGGGAGCAGCAGTGGGTGTGTAGGTGTTCACAGTCTGTTTCGTCATATTGCTAAGTAGTTCTTTCATCCTTTTAATTTGGCATGAAGGTAGATTTGTGTGGTACGTGCTCGCACTCCCAGTTTTCATGCTGTTTTCCACAAACTGAGGCCCTACACCATGTACTCCAGCAGAATAGCCTTATGGTATGAACTTCAAACACCTCTGAAATGGAGAAATGATAGAATATTTTGCTCCAGAAAGGAAATGGTGCTTTGGTTTGGTTTGTGTTTGAATTCCCTGCCCTGAAAAACCTGCCCAGGTGGAGGCAGAGCAGAAGTCCCTTGCTGAAGTGATCTATTAACGTTAATTATTATCTTTTGCGTGGAGAACTCTGAACATTGTTGTTACCTTTTCTTTCCTATCAACCCATATGACAACAGCAGGGTTCCCTGATATTTCTTTTTATCTTGATACTGCGCAGAGGTGACATTTGTAACCACGCTGACAGTAATCAGTAGAGGATGTATTTTCAATAAACTGCACACCTAAATTTTCCTGAGCTGGGTCTCTGGTTTCCTAAAGGGTCATTGAAGCCTTTCAAGCTCCACTGACCGGGTGCAGGACCCAGACATAAAGGCTGGTGGGAAAACACCCCTACAGTTCCCATGGACTGGTAAGGTCGGTTGATCTTCTGATATGCTGCTGAACTAATGCCCTTTCCTGAGATAAGGAGAGGCATCAAGGGCAAGAGCTGAAGTCTGATATGCAGTTTAAAGACGCACACGTGCATAGTCTGTTCAGATTTAACTTTGTTTAAATGATTACCTCTAAAGACAATTAATCTTGCTAGGCACATACAGTGAGTTCATTAGAAGTACTGGGATAAATTGTGTCAGAGTAATACAGGTGGTTTCTCACTTTGGGAGGCACTTTTCTATCCTCGTTATAAATTGCAGGAGCATAATGATCTGACAGGAATTCTTGTAGGTATGAAAGCAGAAGGTTCCTTGGGTAAGCTGCAGGTGAATTGCATTTTCCCGTGGCTTAGATTGGAAGGTATAGGAAGGAAACCATTGTAAGAACAAAGGTTTTTGTGTCGCCTTGAGGTTTGCCATAGCTCAGCTGGAACAAACAGCAGGCAGTGTTCCCAAAGACATTTGAGCTTTTCCAAACAGAAGCAGTCTGTCTCAGTTTTTTTCTCCCCTGACACAATTGAAGCTTGAAAAATAAACTTAATTTGTGACTGTATTTTTGCAAAAGGTCTGATTTAATTTTCTCAGCTGCCATTGGTGTAATGTATTATATGATGCTCTTAGTAGGTACAGCAACTGGTTTGGTGCTAATGTCGCTTGAGGTTGCAGCCCACATGGTAAAGAGGGGATTAGTGATGTAGCACCTTTCATTCTTCAACCTTAAATTCCAGCATCAGTTGTAGAAAGATGTTGGAGAGCTTGGTGTGTGTTTGTTTCAAAGCAGCAGTGGTACAACATCTTGATGGGAAGGTTATGAAAAAGGGTCGTTGCTCTGTTCAAAAGCTGCAGCTGTAGAAGAAGCATAGTAATGAGTTTTCCCCACCTGAAAAGTTGTTTAACATACTAAAAGAAGAGAGATGAGCATATAGGAACCTAAGTGTTCTGACTCTGCTTCTCCTGAACCCCTATTACAGTTCCTGCATTGAGATTTCAAGTGATAGCTGATGCTAGCAAAAGGAGTAAAAGAGGTCCACAGAGTGAAGTCAGGAGAATGCTGCAGCATGGCCACCAAGTGACTGACAGCCCTGCAGTGACCTTGAGCTGACAAACAGTAAGGATCTGTAATTGTTGGTTACACCACACTTCTTGCTTATGTGACCCAAACGTAATTGAGTGTGTTGTGACTAAGTGCTGTTTATGTTTACCATCTTAATTTTGCAATTTCATCTTCAGATTGCCTTAGCTCTGCTTTGCCTATTGTCTGAGAGTAACGATCAAAGGGCAGCCGACAGTGACCTCAGTAAGTGTCATGGTCAGGCTTTCACGTGTGCTGCACACTGGATTGGGATCTGTGGGTTAAATTAAAGGATGGTGTGTTCACGTCTGAATTGTGAGTAACTGCAACCATGTGTTGGCATATCTGAGAGCTTGCAAAATGAAAGACTGAGAAAGCACATTACAAAATAGCTGCCAGTTTTGCTCTCAAACAGGATGCCAGCCTGCAGTGCCAGGCAATGAACTGTCTGCTTGCTTTCCATATAAAATACAGGGGTGCTTTCATCTCAATGCTTAAAACTCAGCATCCCTTCTGCACACTGTAAGAATTTCTTAATACCTTTACCAGGAAGGTAACTCTTTCCATTGGCTGTGTTAAATTTAGGAAGTGTATTAAAAGAGAATTGTTGCAAAACAGAGCCATTTATCTAAAGGTTTCCTTCGGTGTTTACTTGAGCAGCCTGCGTGCTTATATTTAGTGTATTACTGTCAGATGAGTAAATATCCGTGTTCTGCAGATGTGGAACTGAGAGACTGACATTATGTAAGCAAATGACAGCTGGGGAGAGAGCTCTGAGTTATTTCTGATCCAGACTACTGCCCTAACCACAGGATCACCATTTCCCTTTTCAGTTCTTTCTAGATTTTCTGCATAATTTACTCCGCAAGGTTTTTCAGACAGTAGGTGGAGTACATTACAATAAAGGAGATAAGAGCCAGCTCCTTTGTGGTTGTATGGTAGCTACTGTCTACAGACAGAAAATCATCAACAGGAGAAATAGCAGCTCAGGAATCTGAGCCATCTCGCAATGTGCTCCTGATTGCTTAAGGTAAGCGTGGAACAGAGTACAGCCTATATTTGAATGGGCAGTGTCTCAGAGTAATGATAAACAAAATTAGTTCGGACTGAAAATTGATACTTTCCAGGACAGCCCGAGCATGAAGATATCAGCTTTCTGGTGGATATCATTAATAGTCTGAAGGTCTCAGGACACCTAAAATGAACGGCGGTGTCCTGTTCAAGCTCTGGTTTGGTAATGGCTCTGGTTCTTACATAGCGACTGTGATTTCAGTAGGTTAAGGCATCCTACAGCTCTCTTTCACAACAGGTTCTGGAGGAGTGATAAAAGGAAGTGCATTGTATGTCAACTGAGAGGTTGAATTTGAAGTTGAATTTGATCCTAGCCACAAGATGACCTTGTTCCCAGGGGGGAGAAAAAGAACAGGTGCATTGGGAAAAGAAAGCGTCAAGGAAGCATGTCATCTAACTGTCCATTCCAGTTGCAGGATTGCTATCCTAGAATCACAGCATGGTTGAGTTGGAAAGGGCCTTGAAGCCCATCCAGTTCCACTTCTGCCATGGGCTGGGTGCCCCCCAGCAGCTCAGGCAGCCCAGGGCCCATGCATGGCTATGGGCACCTCCAGGGATGGGCATCCCCAGCTCTGGGCAGCAGTGCCACAGCTTCACTGCCCTCTGTGTAAAGAACTTCTTCCTCTTATCTCCCCTCTTCTAGTTTAAAGCCATTCCCCCGTGACCTATCACTATCAGACTAAGTAAAAAGATGCTCTTCGTGTTTTTTATGAGCTCCCTATTGGAAGGCTGCAATGAGGTCTCCCTGCAACCTTCTCCAGGCTGAACAAGCACAGCTCCAGCAGCCCACTTCTCAAACTTGTTGGGGTCCCTTTGGATGGCATCCCTTCCTTCTGCTGTATTCTCCAGTATTTTTAGGCTTGGTTTATTATGAAACACAAGGAGATTGGAATTACTTCCATGTGAAAGAACAGGAATTCCAGCTGAATGAATGAAATGTATTTGACAGGACTTCAGTTACTGAGAGGAATGTGTTGCTCTGCTCACCAGCCTGGCAGCTTGAGAGCAGTTAAAGCAGCAGATTCTGCTGACCTGTAGTGTGCAGAGATAGAACTATCAGTGCCTCTCTTACACTGCTTCAGCAGAAGCTTATCCCACCTGATAAAAAGCCCTGTCTTGTTGCCTGTGTTTCCTGATTTCTAAGTATTATGTAGAACAGAACATACTGAGTGCTCTGTTTTATATGGAGCTGCACAGTTCCAGTTCGGTGTTTCTTTTTAATCCCTTGTTGTACCTTTGTATCGTGGTGGCTTGTTATATGAATCATGAATGGTGATTAGTCTTGTAAATGCTTTCTGAACTACAAGTCTTAATATCAAGCTTCTTCCTCGAGGTGCTTAACTAGAGACAGAAAGGAGCTTCTGGTGAATAAGTTCTGAGTGGGAGTGTTGTTTTTCAGGTTGTCTGAACTACGTGACAGTTCTGTCTAGGTGAAGAAGGGGGAAATGTGCATATTTAGTGGGAGAGAGGGGAGATGTAAGTCGCCTGTAAGCCAGTGGGTGAAGAGCTTTGCCCAGGGTTTAAGTTAGACGTTTGATTCACTTTTCTTTAAAAAGAAATTGGAGTTGTACTCATCCCCTGACCACACGAGTACAAGTAAGGTGACTGCGGGGAGGTACAGAGCATGGCTGTTTTCTTTGCCCCATGTAATAACTCATTTCCATAAAAACCAACATTTACAATGTGGAAGAGGATTCCTGTCTCCTGCTGGATGGTTACCTGACCGCTCTGGTAAGTCCTTCTGTCTTCTTAAGGGATTATTACCAGGACAAAATTGAAGCCTGTGTTGGAGGAACCTCAGGAGACCTGGAATAGCCTGAACTGAGCACAGCTGCCCGCTGTGTCATGTCCCAGCTGCTGCACTGTGGGTTTAGCAGATTTGGATGCATGGCGCGGTCACCCCATGCAGTGAAAAGCAAGGAATGGAGTTTTGCTCTCTCTTTTCTTGACAGTTTGTTTTTTGCTGGTGATTTGTGGGGTGTTTTTTTTTTTTTTTCCCCTCTCTGATACTGAACAAATATTATTTGCTCAGCAGATGTTTATTGCTATAAAAGAA